>OY986043.1:32804762-33087262 GCA_963920215.1 Nineta flava
TTAACGAACTTGACCTTTTGAATACCAAAAGCGACTCAAATAACAAGTTTTATTCGAATCGGAATAAAATTGTGACCGCTAGAGCGATTACAGACACACATATATATATATATATATATATATATATATATATATATATACACATATATATATATGTATATATATATATATATATATATATATATATATATATATGTATATATATATATATATAAATTTTACAGATGGTGATTTTCGACATCTACTAGATAGGATCGATGGACATTTTTGAAAAATTTTGAAGTCGGTACGAGACCAGTAGCTCTATTTCCTCTCCAAGAAATAATAATTATAATGTCCACCTTATCGTGGTGGTAGGGCCTAGTACCTAGCTTGCAAGCCAGCAGGATGGGAAGCTAAGGATCCAACCGTTTGTCAACTCAACGGCTACATAAGTTGAAAACCTTCTTATATCTATAGAATCTCACCCCCTTCAGTTGACGTTTCTACCTTACCTGAAAGGGGCAGCTCCTTCGGATTTGAGAGAGGCACAAATTTGATATTAAGATCGCAGTTAGTCCAAGAGACTACGCATGCCGCTGAAAACGAAGAGCTATCTCAAGGCACTTCACAACAAAGTCGAGCAAGCACCCAAAACAGTCGCTACCATCATCAGCGCTTTCAATGGACGAAGGCATTTAAGACTAGCCAGCTCACTTGTTATTTAGCAAGTGAACCGAAAAGACGTGGCTACATGGGAAAGATGCACACCTTATGGTGCGAGAAACATCCCGAATTCTCCCAATTTAAATCGCAACATCTGCGAGATCAAGTAGCCCGTCTAATCAAAACCGGATTTTACTCACCAGCCAGCATTTTGGACACAAACAGGGATACGGAACCGGAAGTGCATGTGAGGGATGAGAATAGACGAACTTCTATAGGTGTGGATTATTCCACAAGTGAGACATTACTTACTGAGTCACAGGATTTGACATCTCAGGGTGAACCAATATCACTAAGTGACAGCTCTGATACTGAGACACAGGAAATGGGAAGTCGAAATAACCCACCACTACCAGTGTTAGAAGCTACATCACCAACGCCATCAAATTCTAGAGATGTTCCATCACCACTTGTGAAGTGACCGTTGACGTTCAGATCACCCCTGTTGAGCCACCAAACACTCGTTTGAAGTATGAAAATTATTCAGGTTAAGTAAGCTAAATTTGTTTCGTTCACGAAAAAAGCGCTTCAAACAAATTTTTTGTATTTTTGTCAGGAATAATTTTGTTCATTGAAGTTTTGCTCTAATTCATACTGTTTTTGAAAAAAATTCTATGGAAATCAAAAGAGTGAAGTGACAATTTCAATCAAAATTTGGATTTTATATTCTCTATTGCAATAATATCGTTTTAGTGTCCCGTTTTTCAAAGTACGGAACATTAAAATAAATTCCAAAAATTTCCCATTAAATATTTTAATTGTTTTTCTTAGCAGAAAAGCAAACATAAATCAAAAATCAAAGTAAATTGACTCCAAAATAACTTATTTAAGACTTTGATTTAATAAATATAATTCCATCATGTAAATAATGTTCGTAAGTATCCATTTCTACATTCATAGTTGTGAGGGATTTAATAAATATTGCTTCATACCATTATTTTGGGACATCCCGTATACATTCAATATTTCTTTTTATGTGGGCAGGCATTTCGAATTTTTCAAGCGATAAATTTTTTTTCAAGTATTTACATATACTTGTTCGAATGTACAATGTGAAAACACACAACTATTCTCTGCTTATACCTCTATATATATCCTTTTGCAAAATCTAGTGCAGAGGTTATACGTTGGGAGCCCAAAATTGAGTTTTCATCGGATCTTTACATTTTGAGATATCCTGCCAAAAATACCGTTGTTGTTCAATGATCTTTTAATATGTGGACGCATAACGGATGTACAATATGCCTGTTTGTGGGTGTGGGAGTATGAGTAATTAAGTTTGTGTGTGTGTAGTGATACCTTGAAAACTACCTTAAAAGTTTCTAGAATCTCTAAGAAATCTAATTGTAATTATTTTTGGGTTTTTCTCAAAAACCTTTTTTGGTGTATATAACATGTTTTTGGTATTATGGATGTCAAATTTGGTGATTTCGACCAAAAGTTTGATATTGCATTCTTGAGTGATATCAAAGTTTATTTTTATTTATTTATTTATTTGCTTTTATCAAACCAATAATGGTACTGCTAAACAAAAAGTGAAAAATAAAAACTTTTTAACAAAAAATAGAACCGACGAAAGAAGAAAGTAACTGAAAAGCAAAAAATAAACAATAACCTTTATAGTCTAAGTCTTACACTAATGTAAATACCTAAATGATTTTGAGTCGGCGCCAAACAAACAAAATATTACAAAATTAACCGACTCAAAATTATTTAGGTATTTACATTAGTGTAAGACTTAGTTAGAATAAATAGGATATTGTTAATTTTTTGCTTTTTAGTTACTTTCTTCTTTCGTCGGTGCTATTTTTTGATAAAAAGTTTTTATTTTTCACTTTTCAGTGCCTTTCTTTTTTGTACATGTTATAGTACCATTAAAACTACATAAGTTGTGTCATTAAAGCTACAGATGACAATTCAGTGGGTGAACAATCCATTATTCCCTGTTTTTCTATCCTTAGGGGTGAAATTCATGCGTGGTCATACATAATATATATATATATATATATATATATATATATATATAAATATTGAGTGCTTTCAAAGTGTTTACATACAGACAATATACAGCGATTATGATATTTGTTGTTTAGTGGAAACGCTGGGAAGTCTTTTTTTTTTGGCTAAAATTTAAAGTTTTTTTTCTTTAAATTTATATGGGATCAAATTTAAATATCCCTATCCAACAAAAAAATTATAATCAAAATCGACTACTCAGTAAAAAGTTATGCGTGATCATACATAAAACATAAAAAAAAACAAGTAATGTAACAACTAACTGAGTTAATTGTTTGAATACCCAGTATATACTGAGTTGTATATCAATGTTTGAATTGTGAATATTTCTGCCTATTCAATGTTTATAAAATATGAATTATTTGTAAATGTTTGTTTTGTGTTAATAATTTTTCTTGAAAGATTAAAAATGTTCTTGCATTTAAAAAAATTTATATTAATGTTCTTGCGATTTTTATATATTTAAATATTGAGTTATATAATTGAGTAAATCAACGCGAAGCGGCTGTTCACGCAAAGCGTTGTTTAAAACGAGCCGTTAGGCGACGCGAAAAGTTAGTCAACGCGAGGCTTTAGTAAGTCAACGAAAAGCGTTGGCAAACGTAAAGCGTTGGTAAACGCAAAGCGCTAACCGCGAAACGTAAGCTAAAGCGATCCGTAAGTCAGTCAACGCGAAGCGTTGGTTAATGAGAAGCGTTAGTTATTCAAAGCGAAGCATCGGTGAAGCGTTAACCAACGCAGACCGTCAGATTAAGCGAGCCGTAAATCTGTCAACGCGAAGCGTTGGTCAATGAGAAGCGCTAGTCAATAGGAACCGTTAGGTCAACGCAAAGTGTTAGTTAATCAACGCAAAGCGTTTACAAACGCCAAACGTAAGCTAAAACAAACTGTAAATCTGCCAACGCGAAGCGTTGGTTAATGAGAAGCATTAGTTATTCGAAGCGTCCGTGATTTGCGAAGCGTGATTTCACGCGAATCATTAAACAACGCAAAGCGTTAACCAAGGCGAACCGTAAGCTTAAGCGACCCGTAAATCAGTCAACGCGACGCGTTGACGCAATGGGAAGCGTGAGTCAAAAGGAAGCGTTAGGTCAACGCTTGGTAAACGAAGCGTTGGTAAACGCAAAGCGTTTACCGACGCGAAATGAAAGCTAAAGCGAAATGTAAGTCAGCCAACGCGAAGCGTTGGTCAATGAAAAGCGTTAATCTATAGGAAGTGTTAGTTTAACTCGAAACGTAAGCTAAAGTGAACCGTAAGTCAGCCAACGCGAAGCGTTGGCCAATGAGAAGCGTTAGTTATCCAAAGCGAAGCGTCAGTGTTCGGAATCGTTAATCAACGAAAAGCTTGAACCAACGCAAAACGTAATCTTAAGCTAGCCAAAAGTTAGCCAACGCGAAGCGTTAGCATAGCGTTGGTTAACGCAAGGCGTTTACCAAAGTGACCCGTAAGATTAAGCGAGCCGTAAATCAGCCAACGCGAAGCGTTGGTCAATGAGAAGCGCTAGTCAATGGGAAGCGTTAGGTCAACGCAAAGTGTTATTTAATCAACGCATTAGTTATTCAAAGCGAAGCCAACGCGAATCATTAAACAACGCAAAGCGTTAACGAAGGCGAACCGTAAGATTAAGCGACCCGTAAATCTGCGACGAGTTGGCGCAATGGGAAGCGTTAGTCAATAGGAAGCGTTAGGTCAACGCGAAGCATTGGTAAACGCAAGGCGTTTACCGACGCGAAACGAAAGCTAAAGCGAACCGTAAGTCAGCCAACGCGAGGCGTTGGTCAATGAAAAGCGTTAGTCTATAGAAAGTGTTAGGTTAACTCGAAACGTATGCTAAAGTGAACCGTAAGTCAGCCAACGCGAAGCGTTGGCCAATGAAAGCGTTAGTTATCCAAAGCTAAGCGTCAGTGTTCGGAATCGTTAATCAACGAAAAGCTTGAACCAACGCAAAACGTAATCTTCAGCTAGCCAAAAGTTAGCCAACGCGAAGCGTTAGCATAGCGTTGGTTAACGCAAGGCATTTACCAATGTGACCCTTAAGATTAAGCGAGGCGCAAGTCAGCCAACGCGAAGCGTTGGTCAATGAGAAGCGCTAGTCAATAGGAAGCGTTATGTCAACGCAAAGCACTAGCTAATCAACGCAAAGCGTTGGTAAACGCAAAGCGTTTACAAACACGAGATATAAGCTAAAACAAACCGTAAGTCAGCCAACGCGAAGCGTTGGTTAATGCGAAGCGTTAGTTAATCAAAGCGAAGTGTCGGTGATTAGCGTCATTTCACACGAATCGTTAAACAACGCAATGCGTTAATCAACGGGAACCGTGAGCTTGTTAAAGACAAAGCGTTTAACAACGCGAAACGAAAGCTAAAGCGAACCGTAAGTCAGCCAACTCAAAGCGTTAGTAAATCAACCCATTGCCTTGGTAAACGCAAAGCGTTAACCGTCGCATCACGCAAGCTAAAGCGAACCGTTAGTCACCCAACGCGAAGCGTTGGTCAATAGGAAGCGTTAGGTCTACACGAAGCGTTAGTTAATGAACGCGAAGCGTCAGTGATTCAACGAGAAGCGTTATTTCACGCGTAGCGTCAATCAACACGAAGCTCTAGTTAATGCGAAGAGAAAGTTAACGCGAAGCGTAGGCAACTCAACGCTAAGCGTTGTTAAGCTTAGCGAGTTGTTAAGCTAAACGACGTAAGTTATTCAACGCTAATATATATATATATATATATATATATATATTATATATATATAATATAATATATTATATTTATATATATATATATATATATATATATATATATTATATATATATAATATAATATATTATATTTATATATATATATATATATATGTATATGTATATGTATATATATATATATATATATATATAAATATATGTATCTATATATAAATATACATATACATATATATATATATATATATATATATATATATATGTGTATATTTATATATATATATATACATATATATATATATATATATATATATATATATATATATATATATGTATATATATATATATATATAAATACATATATACGTATATATAGATATTTATATATATATAGATATATATATATATATATATATATATATATATATATATATATATATATATATATGTATATAAATTTTTGCAAAATTTTGACATCTGTACGAGACTACTTCTTTGAAAAGGAAAATCGCTTAAACCTTGACCTTATGGTTTAAAAAACTGAAATAAACATAAAAACAATACTATTTGATGTATGTTATGTTTGTCATGTGCCCGTTTGTACATGGAGATCATGCCTTCATTCGCTTATCAATTGTATTTATCATTTTTTTCAACTTTGAGGACAGATTTTGAGAAAACTATTGAGTTTATGAACTTGACCTTACTTTTTTGCTCTAGAACACACACAAAAATTTTCAGCTCGTTATCTCTTTTCGTTCTTGAGTTATCGGCTTCACAGACGGATGGACGGACGGACGGACATGTGAAATTGGCCGAATTAGGCCATTTTATGAATACCTTTTTGAAGCATTTTTGTCAAGGATTAATATTTTCAAGCGTTACAAAGTCGGGACTAAACTTAATATACCTTGTATATTTACAAATATACTGGGTATGATAATATATTCAAGCGTTACAAAGCCGGGACTAAACTTAATATACCTTGTATATTTACAAATATACTGGGTATAAAAATATACAGGTTGAATTGAGTACTTCCTTCTTTTCGTCGGTAAAAAAAAATATCGAAAAATGAAAAATGAAAAAGGCAAACCTCTACTAACAGAAATAAATATGCTACTCATAATATCTTGTTATTGCAGGAACATGTTATAACATTTGTTTCTTCTTTGTCTAAAATATGCCTTAAATAGTTGACAATATAGATTAAAGTGATATCTTGAGTATTTAGAATGTCAATGCTTGACTTATTATTTGAATTCTCTAGGATATCTCCATAAGCATCAGCGGTACCTGGACACGGCTCTAGCAAATTACTCAATTTCTCTACACTCTTCCGCCCACATCCCTTAAAACATAATGCAACGCACTCATAGTCCTACTCGAATCTGATAACTAACCGGTTTATGCAAATAAATGCTGTATATTAGCCTGTTTCCAACTCAATATTTACTGCTGGCGTTTCAATATTTTTATTATTTTAGAATTATATTTTTAATTGAAGTTTTGTTAATTTGTTATTTAAATTTGGAGAAGAGCGTGATATGTACTGCAACACAATATCTGTATACTGACTTTAGTAGTTTATTATATTAAGGAGAGCAGGTAAGTTCCCATTATTTCTATAATTGTCAAAGGATTTTGTCCGCACAGAATAATTGTGTGACAGGTTTATACTTGATATTTTTGCTTGGAATAAAATTAATTCAAGTTTAGCTTTCAGAATTTGTTGTGATTGAAATTTTATATAGAAAAAATATAATGTGAACAGCCACACAATATGTATATATAATTAACTCGTTTACTTCTGTAGGGAGGCAACACTTTACCAAATAGCAGCAGAGCAATCCCATTATTTTAAATGTGTGTAACGTAAAATATCTGTATAGATAAAGGAGGTCTGTATAGAGGTTTTGCGATTTTCGTATTTTATGGCAGTACAGCTTGAGTGTATTGTGGCCTTAATGTAATATTCAAACAAAATCAAACATAACGTTTTTCTCCAACAAGTCCGTTTATGTGTGTACTCAATACACATGTGGAAAAATATCGTTAACAAACTTAAAACTTATTTTAGTTTTAGGAGTAAAAATCTGATACTTTTGGATTACTTTTTTTTCAAGAACATCTTCAGCTGATGGATGAGAAAGTTTAAAAAAAAAACATTTTCTGTCCATTTTTAATGATCCGAGTAAGATTATATACAGAATTCAAATTTTTATAAAATCCCACCCCCGATAGATCGGGAAATGAAAAAGTAGTAATTTTTGGAATGTGGATTTGGATGGTCAATTTATGGTGTAACATTTCTTTCTAGAATGCACGATTTGGTCAAGAAAGTCAGGGTTGATTCGGCATTTTCCCAATATTACGACCGTATAGGTTGGTAAAAATGGTGAATGAAAAAAAGTTAATTCTGCAAACAATTCAAAAATATTTTCATAGTTTTAGATTTTTCCAATATTATTAGATTTCATTCTCATTCTCAAAATGTTTACTTTGTTGCTACAATATGTTAAAATTGTTCATTTAATTTTAGCGAATTTCCTCTAAAGGAAATCCGATATTGTTTTTGTACCAATGTTGGAATTTTGTAAAAATTTCTTCAAATGTCCATCGATCCTACCTACTAGATGTCAAAAATCACTATCGTTAAAATTTTTATATGTGTATATATATATCAACATGTACATAAATGTATATGTACATATAAGTATATGTACATATAAGTTTATGTGTCTGTGGACTCTCTAGTGATCACAGTTTTATTCCGATTAGAATGTAATTTGGTATTTCAGGCGCTTTTTTGGTATTCTAAAGGTCAAGTTCGTTAATGTGTAAAATCGGACGAAGGAAAGGGGTGTTTAGAGGTAGGTGGAAACACAAAATTTAACATATCTCCCTTAATATTTGAAAAATCGAAAAATTTATCAGATGTTAAGTTGTAGGTATTTAATTTTACTGTAATTACACATTAGAGTTTGGAAAAAATGATAAAGTAACGAATTATAGCAAACTTGATTTTCTACAACTTGACTTATTATACATTTTTCTATTGTTCCAATATTAAGAGAGATATTTTATATTTTGTGTTTTGTTTTAATTTATGCCCCCTTTCCCCTTGACGTATGCCATTTATTAATAAAATTGGCCTTGAAAATAGTAAAATGATATCAGATACGACATTTCATTTTGATCAGACTTAAATTGTGACTAGAGTGATTTATGTAGTCTAAGGAAATTTGACGCAGCTCCTGCGTAACGCCTTTTTTTTTAAGAAGAAACTGTATTCCGAAACTAGTTAAAATAAAGTGATTTTACAAAAATTTGAAATATTTAATACTTAATTAATTTTTTTATTAATAAGTTAATTGTATTTGTATTTCAATCAATAATCTGGAAAAATAAAGATATTATCATTAAATATAAGCGAAATCGATATTGTTGACAATTTCGACTAATTTTATTTGAAGTAAAGTCTACACATAAGTTACATATTTAGGACATATGTGGTATAACCCCAAGAGTTTTGGCAGGGTGTTGATGAGTGAATAAAATTTCAGTCAGCAAACGTTCATTTATAATTACAGAAAATATCAAGCCCGTTCAGAAAAATCGATGCCATTTATCAGTATCTTAGTAGAGTATGTTACATTTGTTTTGAACAACTTTATTAAGATTCGTTTTCCAACAATGTTCTGTATATTACAATCCAACCAAAAACAATAATGTAAGATGGGAGAAGTTTTCACATACAAATAGAAGTAATATCCAGCAAAAACAAAATTATTCGCCTTCAAAATAAGTGAAATCTATAAAGGCCAAGTTTATTAACAAAAGTGAGAAAATTATTAATAAATATTTATTCTGTAAGTTTCTTAGGCGCAGGGTATTTCATACTTTACTTGGTCCCTTTACTTTTGTATGTTAAAAATTTTCCCCTCTTGTATTTTTGTTTTTGGTCAGATTGTAATTTAAAACGTTTTAAATTTTGCTTCGTAGCTTTTTGCTTCGAAGATACTCAGTCCTAAAAATTGTATGTAATCCTTCTTGTAAAACATGGTACAGTAGGCATCTATGATGCTATGTGATATATCAATCAGAAATAAATGGAAGTAGATGTTCCGGTTGTAAAATAGTAAAACGCCATCCATTACTATTGGTAATATGTGTTTTGCATGAAATTTTAAAATTATAATTAAAAGTTTTTCACGTCCAAAATAAAAGTATATAAATAAATAAAATCACAAAATAAATAAAATGGTGTTCGAGAATTGTAATAATTTCACATTAACTGAACATAATTTTAAATTTGACCTAGCAACTTTTTTAAATCTAGAAGAAAATTGGTTTAAAAGAAACTTAAGTGAAATGTTTTACATAAAAAATAGATAGATAGATAGATTGTAGAGGCTGCTCTGGAGGGGCTACACTTCGACCATAAGGTCCATTGTGATGCCTAACGAAGTGAGGATGTTCGTGGAATGGAAGAAATTTTTGTGTATAGACAAGGAATTGGTAGAATATACAGCTGCAGCGGACTATGATAGGAACTATGCCGATATTCATCTGGTGTTCGTGCAGAAAACCTTCACAAGCATAGCCGTTTACTTCGTTCTTGTCCATACGCCGACAGTTTAGTAAATTAGCCGCCTCTTTTTGTCTTAATAATTGACAAACTGCCGATGTCGGGATTCGAACCCATAACCTCCCAGTTTCCATGTAGGCATACGGCGCAGACAAAACGCCTGAGACCACTCGGCCACTTGGACTGGTACAAAAAAAATAACAATACTATTAATTTAAGAACTGACACGAATAACCTAAGTTGCATTTATAATGAAATTTTAAATTATAATGCCAATAGATAATGCAGGACAGTAATGATAAGTGGCACTACAGTACTGAGATGTCTGGACTATTATACACTAGATGTCTGACTATTAAGATTCATTAGTATTGTGTAATTGCTTGTTTAATTTTGTTGTTTATGAGTTAACAAGTTTTACTAATTATTATTGTTAAATATGCTAATTTATTATATTGTTAAAAACCAATTAGTACATGTCAAAAAGAAAAAATGATAAATTTATAAGTTTTGTTTGTTTAAGTAGTTATGTATTTGATGATATATTGTGATTTTGTTAATTATATTTTGTAGTTGCTGAAGAAGTCTCAATAAAGAGACGAAACGCCCAACTGGTTCAAATGTAATGTTCTGATTTAGAGTTCCTAGTCCAACTTCCCTGTTATTTTATTATACCCAGTTTATTTGTATATACCCAGTTTAAGGTAAATTAAGTTTAATCCCGACTTTGTCACGCTTTGTCACGCGAATCGTCAGTCGATACGAAGCACTAGTGAATCGCTAAAGGTGATTTCACGCGAATCGTTAACAAACGCAAAGCGTAAACCAACTTGAAACGTAAGCTAAAGCGAACAGTAAGTTAGACACCGCAAAGCTTTGGTCAATGTGAAGCGTTAGTCAATAGGAAACGTTAGGTCAACGAGAAGCGTTAGTAAATCAACGCGAAACGTCAGCTGAAATGAACCATAAGTCAGCCAACGCGAAGCGTTGGTCACTGAGAAGCGTTAGTTACGCAAAGCGAAGCGTCAGTGATTCGCGAAGCGTGATTTAACGCGAATCGTTAACCATCGCAAAGCGTTAACCAACGCCAGACATATGCTAAAGCGAACCGCAAGTCAGCCAACGCGAAGCATTAGCACGCGTAAGTTGAACAACGCGAAGAGTTAGCCTACGCAAAGCATCAGTCAATACGAAGTACTAGTTCACGGGAGGAAGTTCACGCGGAGCGCAAGTATGTCTACGCGAGCCGTTAGTAAATCAACGCATTGGTAAAGCGTGGGTAAATGCAATGCGTTAACTAACGCGAAACGTAATCAAAAGTGAACTGTAAGTCATCCAACGCGAAGCGTTGGTCAATGAAAAGCGTTAGTTATTCAAAGCGAATCATACTGATTCAACGCGAAGCTTGATTTCACGCGAACCGTTTACCAACGCAAAGCGTTAACCAACGCGAAACGTAATCTAGAGCGTCAGCCAAACGTTGGTCAATTAAGCAAGTCGCGAGTAATGCGCGAGAAGCGTTGGTCGGTTAGTTAACGCGAAGCGTTAGCACGCGTAAGTTATACAACGCGAAGAGTCAGCCGATGCGAAGCGTTAGTCAATACGAAACCCTAGCTAATGCGAGGAAGTTAACGCGGAATATAAACAAGTTAACGCGAAGCGTTAGTAAATCAACGCAAAGCATTGGTAAACACACAGCGTTAACCAACGCGAAACGTAACCTAAGGCGAACCGCAAGCCAGCCAACGCGAAACGTTGGTCATTGTGAAGTGATAGTTATTCAAAGCGAATCGTTAGTGATTCAACGCGATGCATGATTTCACGCAAGTCGTTAACGCTTAAAGTAAACGTGAAAAGTTTGTCAAATCGTAGTGATAGGTAACGCGAATCGTTATCATGCGTTAGTTATACAACGCGACACGTCAGTCAATACGAAGCACTGGCTAATGCGAGGAAGTTAACGCGGAGCGTAAGCAAGTTAACGAGAAGCGTTAGTAAATCAGCGCAAAACGTAAGCTAAAACGAACCATAAGTCAGGAAACGCGAAGCGTTGGTCAATGAGAAGCGTTAGTTATTCACGAAGCACCAGGGATTCGCAAAGCGTGATTTCACGCGAATCGTTGACCAACGCAAATCGTTTACCAACGCAAAGCGTTAACCAACGCGAAACTGAAGCTGGAGCGAACCGTAAGTAAGCCAACGCGTAGCGTTTGTCAATGAGAAGCGTTAGCCAATAGGAAGCGTTAGGTCAACGCGAAGCGTTAGTAGCTCATCGTTGGTAAACGCAGAGATGTTACCAATGCGAAACTTAAGAAACGTGAAACGTTGGTCAATGAGAATCGTTAGGTAAACGCGAAGCGTTAGTAACTCATCGTTGGTAAACGCAGAGATGTTACCAATGCGAAACTCAAGAAACGTGAAACGTTGGTCAATGAGAAGCGTTAGTCAATAGGAAGCGTTAGACGACGCGAAGTCGTGATCAGTCCACGCGAAGCGTTGGTTTGATAGCGTCAGCTATTTAGAAAACGCGAAGGTTTAGTAAACCGGAAGTGTTAACTAACGCAAGGTGTAACTGAGTCAACACGAAACGTTAAGATAAAGCGAAGCGTAAGTTAGTGAACACGAAGCGCTAGTTCTTCAAAGCGAAACGTCTGTCAACACGAAGCACTAGTTAACGAACAGGGGAAGTAAACAGGGTGCGCAAACAAGTCAACGCGAAGCGTTGTTAAACTCAAAGCTAAACGTACCCTAAGGCGAACCGTAAGTCAGCCAACGCGAAGAGTGGTCTATGAGAAGCGTTAGTTTATCAAAGAGAACCGTCAATGATCCGCGAAGCGTGATTTCACGCGAATCGTTAACCAACGCAAAGCGTTAACCATCCCTTCGCAAATGTAAGCTAAAATCAAATGTAAGCTAAAACAAACCATAAGTCAGCCAACGCGAAGCGTTGGTCACTGAGAAGCGTAAGTTATGCAAAGCGAAGCGTCAGTGATTAGCAGTGATTAACCATCGCAAAGCGTTAACCAACGTGACACGTAAGCTAAAGCGAACCGTAAGTCAGTATATACTGAGTTGTATATCAAATACCCAGTATATTCTAGTATATCATTGTTTAAGTTGTTAATATTTCTGCCTATTTAAGGTTTATAAAATATGAATCATTTGTAAATGTTTGTTTTGTGTTTAGAATATTGAAACATTAAAAATGTTCTTGCAATTAAAAAAATGTATATTAATGTTCTTGCGATTTTTATAATTTTAAATGTTGAGTTGTATAATTGAATTAAAAAAACGCGAAGCGCCTGTTAAGACAGAGCAACGACG
Organism: Nineta flava; assembly: GCA_963920215.1. NCBI lineage: Eukaryota > Metazoa > Arthropoda > Insecta > Neuroptera > Chrysopidae > Nineta > Nineta flava. The sequence goes on from OY986043.1 coordinate 32,818,093, forward strand.
CGAAAAGTTTATTTACTCGTAGCGTCAGTTAACGCGAAGCATTACCACGCGTAAGTTAAACAACGAAAGACGAAACGTAAGCTTAAGCGAACCAAGGTGAAACGTAAGCTAAGGCGAACCGTTAGTCCGCCAACGCGAAGCGTTGGTCAATGAGAAGCGTTAGGTAAAGCGAAGTGGTGATTAGTCAATGCGAAGCGTTGTTTTGAATGCGTCAGTTAAGTAGTAAACGCGAAGCGTTAGTAAACCGAAAGCGTTACTTAATGCGAAGCGTTATAACGCAAAGTGTAATTGAGTCAAAACGAAACGTTAATATAATGCGATGCGTAAGTAAGTCAACGCGAAGCTTTCGTTATTCGAAGCAAAGCGTCAGTGATTCGACTCAAAGTTCGCGTGATTGCACGCGAATTGTCAGTCAACACGCAGCCCTAGTTAACGTGAAGAGGAAGTTAATGCGGTGCGGAAGTCGGTAAGCAAGCGGAGCGTTGGTTAACGCAAAGCGCAACGCGAAACGTAATTAAAGCGATCCGTAAGTCAGTCAACGCGATGTGTTGGTCAATGAGTAGCGTTAGTCAATGGGAAGCGTTAGGTGAGGCGAAGTGGTGATTAGTCAACGTGAAGCGTTGGTTTGAAAGCGTTAGTAATTTAGTAAACTCGAAGCGTTAGTAAACGGGAAGGGTTAGTTAACGCGAAGCGGTAAAATAACACAAAGTGTAATTGACTCAACACGAATTCTATAGATAATGCGAAGCGTAAGTGAGTTAACGCGAAGCGTTAGTAGTTCAAAGCAAAGCATGATTTCACGCGTTGCGTCTGTCAACACGAAGCAGTAGTTAACGCGGTGCAGTTAGCAATTCAACGCAACGCAAAGCGAAACGTGAACTAAAGCGAACTGTAAGTCAGTCAACACGAAGCGTTGGTCAATGAGAAGCATTAGTCAATGGGAAGCGTTAGTCAAAGCGTCAATGGTCAATTTGTGCTCAAAGTTGAAAATGAGTCTTAGTTGAAAATGAGTCGATCGAAGATGGGCACATGTGCAGACATACCATACATCAAATAGTATTGTTTTTATACCCAGTATATTTGTAAATATACAAAGTATATTAAGTTTAGTCCCGACTTTGTAATATTGCTTGAAAATATTAATCCATGACAAAAATGCTTCACAAAGATATTCATAAAATGGCCTAATTCGGCCTTTTCCGCATGTCCGTCCGTGTGTCCCTCTGTCCGTCTGTCCGTGAAGCCGACAACTCAAAAACGAAAAGACATAACAAGCTGAAAATTTTTCTGTGTGTTTCTTGAGCAAAAAAGTAAGGTCAAGTTCAATAATGGGCAAAATTGGAATGTGTTTTCCCCCTGCAGGGGGAATAATGTATATCTTTGAAATTTATATCTTTTCTGAACAAAATATCTTCTTCTATTAAACAAGTTTTGTTTGAAAATTTTTTTCATAAACTCAAAATTGAAAATGTGTCGATCGAAGACGGGCACATGTACAAACATAACATACATCACATAGTATTGTTTTTTTATAGTTATTTCAGATTTGTAAACCATGCGTATATATATAAGTTCAAGGGTTAAGTGATTTTCCTTTTCATAGGAATAGTTGGTCTCGTACAAATGTCAAAATTCTGCAAAATTCAGAGGTCCTTCGATCCTATCGAAAATCATAGTCATAATTCACCATCTATAAAATTTATATACATGTTTAAATATATATATATGTCACTACCTACGCTACTTTCTAACGCAGCGTCGACTATTGCTTCGCGTTGAATATTTGTAACGCTTGACGTCACCTAACGCTTCCCATGCACTAACGTCGCATTGAACAATGGTTCGTGTTTGCTTACTAACGGTTCGCTTAAGCTTGCGTAACGCTTTGAATTTACCAACGATTTGCGTTGCCTTGCCTACGCTCCGCGTTTAATTCCTTTCGCGTTAACTATTCCTTCGTGAAGACTGACACTTCGCGTGACTAACTTCCGCTTCACATTATCTTAACGTTTCGTGTTGACCCAATTACAATTTGCGTTATCTTAACGCTTCGCGTTAACTAACGCTTGTGGTTTACTAGTAATTGACGCATTCAAAACAACGCTTCGCGTTGACTAGTCACTACTTCGTTTTACCTAACGCTTCTTATTGACCAATTCGTGTTGGTTAATGCTTTGCGTAAACTTCCTCTTCACGTTAAGTAATGCTTCGTGTTGACTGACGCTTTGCGTGAAATAACGCTTTGTGTTGAATCACTGACGCTTTGCTTTGCATAATGAACGCTTCGCTTTATCTTAACGTTTCGTGTTGGCTCAATTTCACTTTGCGATATAATAATGCTTCGCGTTAACTAACGCTTCCGGTTTACTAACGATTCGCGGTTACTAAATAACTGGCGCATTTGAACCAACGGTTCGCGGTGATTAATCACCACTGACTGACTTAATTGTTTAAATACCCAGTAGGTATATACTAAATTTATGAAAAATAGTTGCAAACAAAAGTTGTTTATTTTTTATATTTTTTGGCTGTACATTTATGTTGCCCAAATATGATCCGATTGGCCATTCACGAACTTGGCCCTACTTTTTACCACTAGAATACACATACGAAATTTCAACTCACTATCTCTGTTCGTTTTTGAGTCATCTTGTTAAAGGACGGGTGGACGGATAACTTTGCGGAAATGGATTAATAAGGTCATTTTATGATGACCTAAACCAATTTTTTTTCTTGCGATCAATACTTTCAACCGTTATAAAGTCGGAACTGTAGTAAATATACCCTGCTATACATCTCATATACCGGGTATAAAAACCAAATCTGTATAATGTTGTTCAACACAAGTGTTACAAATTTACACTTGATATAATATAGCATTTAAAAAAAATTATCTCTTGTAAAATTACAAAAAAATAAAAAAAAGTTACAAAACGAACAATAACAATTATACACAAATGAAATTTAATTTATACATTAATAAATAATTTTTTTTTAAATTAGATATTTGCGACACGTACACAAAATAAAATATTAAATTTTCAATTCTATACTTTCCTTACTTATTATATGTATGTATGGAACAAAAAAAAACTGTATTTTTCTCGTGATTTTTATCGTTATCAGCAAAAACTGTCACAACATCTGCTGTGTAATGTGCGCTTGTTGGTGCGGAGACATCTGTGTTTTAAATAAAATTTTAATTAAACATCAGAGCAAGCACAAGCAACAGTAAGAAAATACTGAATGAACGTAATACGACTACATCGTAGAGTGTGTATACATAATACATATACAGACCGTTTTCAAAAACAGTTTTAATAGAGAATCAATGTTAAATAAATAAATAAAATATTTACTATAAAACCATACATACACATACACTCCCGTTCAATAAAATTGAACAGACCTGAAATGCTAATTTTCTTACATTTCATAAAACTTCTCATTTTTGTAACTCTCAGTATAATGATTCATTTATAAATAAAGATAAGTAGTATATATTTTAAGTGTGAAAAAAGAAATGGAAGTATAGTAAAAAACATTTACTACAAGAATAATCAAAGTTTTGAGAGACTGATTCGGTTCAGATCTGTTCAATTTTATTGAACGGGAGTGTACATACTGAAACTGAATGTCTGGACTGGAATATAGGGTGACCATATTATAGAACCAATGACGCATCTTTAGATTCTCAAAAATATTTGAGTTTGATACGAAATATATTTTGCCAACAGTTAGAGCTCTTCCTAATTTAGACCTAGAATCTGTATGATTCCAACAAGATGGTTGACCTGCACACAATGCCATGATAGTTACGCTGTTCCTGGAACAAACTTTCCAGGAACGTTTTATGAATGGTTTTGTAACCTTCAAGTGGCCAGCCAGATCGCCAGATCCATCTCCTAACGACTTTTTTTTGTAGGGATTTCTCAAAACACAGGTCTATTCGCGGAAAGGTCTAAAAATTTGCAATAATTAAGGAGAATTGTTGACAGTTGTCCGAATATTTCTCCTCAAGTCCTAGAAAATACCCGGGTAGATTTCTACAATCGACTAGGATATTGTTTAGCAAATAATGGAGGAATATTCGAACCGTTGGTTTAACTTTTTTTTGTCGGAATTCTATTTTATTTATTTTTTTGGGTTTTATTTTTCTTTTAATTTGTGCGGATTGTTGTTTTATGTTATACCGTTAATAGAATACTATCATTTATTTTCAAACATGCCACATACAAATAATAAGGGATATTTAAAAAAATAATTTTCAAATGTTAGAAGTTATGCTAAGCTTAAGAAGACAAAAATGAACATATTTAACCCACTCTCAATACAGTCTAGCAAGCATACACAACAGACACACTAAAGATTACCCCCACTATTTTTATTTCTTTATAAAGCATCTTGTGTATAGTTATTATAGTAAATAATATTTAACATTGATTTTCTACTAGCAATGCTTTCCAACACGTACGGTATATAAAAAACCAAACAAACAAATAATAAAACAACAGTTTCTCGTGTATCGATTACAAAAAAATTGTAATTTAAAAAAATTATCTTTAGTCATGTTGTTTCTAGTATAATAATTACTTTTATCACATAGTATGGAAAAATTTATAAAAATAACTATTTATACAGTTTTCGTTATTGATGTAGACAAAACTAAATAATAGAATTGTATATCGCAAAGTAATCTGACATATGACATTGTCGCGGTATCCTGGCTCTCTTTATCCTCAAAGGAGCGCTGCCCGAACCTGCAATGATTCCGATACTCGACAAAACAAAAAAAAAATATATTAGTAAACGATATTACTAAATATTTTGTAATTGGAACAACACGCACGTTTTTGTTTAAAGAGAAGAAAAAAAAAAAAATTAAATTAAACAAAATATTTATTCAAAAAAACAATAATATTCTAGAACGACCCATGGTGGGTATATAAACCGTGACCAGTGTCGATTCAAATCAGTTTTTAAATCAGCCATTGTGCGATTCGTTCAGAGTTTAAAATCGACCATTGTCCGAAGAGTTTTAAATCGATCATTGTGCGATTAGTATAAAAGTTTAATATCAAGTATTGTCTAATTAGTTCAAAGTATATAATTGTTGATCAATCCAGATCAAGTTAAAGTTGGAATTTGTACAAGTAATTTGGTCAAGTAGTTCAAAGTTTAACATTGTGTGAAAAAGAATTAAAATAATTGTTGAAAAAGAAATTGGATAATCTTTTTTTTTTAAAGCAATAAAATCAGGTTTTTTTTATTTTACTTTCATAATTAAAATGTGTGTTGAATCAAAAAAATTATTCTTAATAATTTTCATTACAACAAAATCTCCCCCTCTAGATTCCAACACACATTTTCTAATTTGCTTATTATGTTTGGTCGACCAATTTTTGACTTAAGAACTATTTGAATTATTTCAATTGTACTAGTACATTTAGCTAGCTAGCATAACTTAAAACTGTACGTACACATCAGTTCTTCACTCTTCAATGGCGCCTGGTGTTGATTGCCGGTCGTCTGGGCCGCAAGTTGTACCCTGGCTCTAATGCTCTGGCCTCTGGCTCGTCCACACTTGGTACATCCCGTCGTCTTCCATCACCTCCATGCCTCTGACCCCCCAATCGATCTGGAAGTAGTTGGCCGAACACCTCGTTCCCCACACTCAATCTTCCCAGATTCCCATTGGCGGCGGTCCTTGCACTGGCCGGCTTCAAGAGACCTCCATGTATTTTCGTGGGAGGCACTGTATCCACAACATATATTCCAGCTGGTAAACTCCTCAGCACTCTGTAAGGCCCTTTCCATTTTGGTGCCAATCCACTATGGACACCCTCCACCTTACTGCTGAGCACTTGATTGCGCATCCAGACGGACTCTCCTGGTTGATAACTGAGTCCCGTCTCCACTTGGTCATTTACTTCGGCATTTGCCAATATTGTTTGCCGCGCTATCTCAACATTCTGCTGACGTCCTTGGCTTCTCTCGTTGGCCCAATCTTCAATATCTTGAGGCTCTTCAGCTGTTTGTATTTGCCAATCCCCAGGCTTCTTCATCTCAGCCCCCAGTAACAATTTGGCGGGCGAAAAACCAGTTGTTCTATTTGCTCGGTTTCGTATCGCAAATAATGATTTGTGCAGTTGTTGATCCCAGTTTTTATGTTCTTGATCCAACAAATGTAATCGTAACAACTTCTTCAACTCTTGATTTTGTCGTTCCGTGGGGTTGGCTCTTGGATGATATATTGGTGTTGTCCATATCTCTGTGTTCCAATCTCTGTTCACTGCTTTCCATTCTTTTAATCTGAACTGGGGACCATTATCACTTAGTACTGCTCTTGGATAACCATATCGACTGAATACTTCGTCTTTGAGTACTTGTGCTATCTTCGAGGTCGACGTGGCCCCCAATGGAAATGCTTCGATCCATCTAGTGAAAAGATCAGTCACAACCAATATATTTGTCTTTCCACGTGATGTGCGTGGGTATGGATCCATCAAGTCGATGCTGACTACCTCCCATGGTGAAGTAGGTCTTCGACTTCTCATTGCAGAACTTGGTTTCTTGTTCAGTGGCTTCACTCTAGCACACGTATCACACCCTTTCACATATCTGCGTATGTCATCTTGCATCCCATACCAATACACGCGGTTACGGATCTGACGATACGTTTCTCTCCATCCAGGGTGTGCTGCTTCATCACTATCGTGATATCTTCTCAGAAAACCAAGTCGGCGTTCTTCGGGAACCACTGGCACTTCTTGTACCATCTGTTGACTATGGTACCAGAGGATCCCGTCAGCTACGGTGTAATTAGCTCGTGTTCTGTCCACTCGTCGACGTAGATTGCTTCTCAGTGGACTTGTGTTATCAGCGATGTATCTTCTGATGGCAGTCACATCTCGATCTTCATCCTGCCATCGTCTAATATCGTCGAGTGTAGGTGTTTCCACTTCAATGACATTGAGGGTTATCGGTGTTTTTGCCCTCTTTTCAATCACCCACTCTGGAATGTCCTCCACTTCTTCGTCTTCAGCCTTGCCCTGTGGTTGTCTGGACAAGGAGTCGGCGGCTTGATTATCTTTTCCGGGGACGTGAATTATTTCGTAATCATAGGCTCCCAATGCTAATGCCCATCTTGTCAATTTGGCTCGACTATCTTTAGTTTTGTTCAGCCATTGGAGCGCTGCATGATCTGTGTATAATTTAAAATGCCTTCCTTCAAGATATCCTCGAAACTTCCTCAATGCCCAGATTATCGAGAGACATTCCTTTTCTGTAGTGGCGTATTTTCTTTCTGTGGGTCCAAGTTTCTTGCTGGCGTAATTTATTATTCTCCTTGTCTTGCCATCATCTTCCATTTGGAATAATATTGCACCCAGTCCGACGTCACTAGCATCCGTATTTAAACAAAACGTCTTCTTAAAATCTGGATGTGCTAGTTTCGGTGCATTCACAATTGATGATTTCAGATTTTCGAACGCCTTCTGATGCAATGTTAGCCAGCGCCACTTTATGTTCTTCTTGAGCATTTCGCTTAGAGGTGCAGCTATATCTTCGTAGTTTTTCACGAAGCTCCTGTACCAACCACATAATCCCAAAAATTGTCGTAGTTGTCTTCTTGTTCTTGGTACAGGGTGATTGCTGATAGCTTCGTTCTTCTCTTCCTCTCTGTCAATGCCATCTTCGCTCAATATATGTCCCAGGTATTTGACTTTGTTGCTGCCAATGACACATTTGCTTGGTTTACAAGTTAATCCATGTTGTTCAAGTCTTTCAAGTACAAGATCCAGGTGATGTAAATGTTCCTTGACTGATCGACTGTAGATTAATATGTCATCCAGGTAAACTTGACAGAAATCTTCGATGTATCCAGATAGTACTTCGTTCATTAAACTCTGGAACGTAGCTGGCGCATTCTTCAATCCAAACGGCATGACGCGAAATTGATAGAGACCTCTTGGGGTGGTAAATGCTGTGTATTCTTTCGATTGTGGCTCCATCTCAATTTGCCAATAACCAGTCTGTAGATCCAATGTAGAAAATATTTTTGCTCCATCGACTTTTCTCAACATCTCTTGCAGATCTGGAATTGGAAACGCATTGCTCTTTGTAATATCGTTCAATTTTCTGTAGTCGACGCACAATCGAAAAGTACCATCTTTCTTCTTCGGCAATACGACGGGTGCGGCCCAAGGCGATGTGGATGGTTCTATAATGCCATCGCCTTCCATCTCTTCAATCATCTCTTCTAATACCCGTTGCTTCTCATTGTTGTACGGGTATGGTCGTAATTTAATGGGGGAATTCTTCGTAATCTCGATCTTGTGTGTGATTGTTTTTGTCCTTCCAACTTTGCCGAAAACGCTGGGATGTCGCCGAATGACATTTTTCAACTGCTCTTGGTTCTCAAGGAGTTTTATTTGTAACTCGCCCAATGCGTTGTTAATTGTTGCCACTTCTCTTTGGGCTCCATCTGGTTTTCTCCATGCAATGCGGACTCTCTCATCACACCCCAAGTAAATTATTCCACTCCGGTAATCGATGCTCACACCATTTTTTGTTAAAAATTCATGACCAAGTATTAAATGATTCCGTAGGCCAGGTACAACCATTACTTCAACATTGAACTTCATTCTTGATATCATCACATCCATGCACATTTTCCCAAGAATCTTGAAAGTATTATTACATGTGGCTCCACTCCCTGCACTATCTCTGACAGGGTGCCATTTTCCAATACTTCTTGCCAATTCTTCGCTGATAAAATTGTGTGATGCTTGACTATCGATCAGTGCCGCCAATATTGATCTTCCACGCACATCAATTTCCACAATTGGCCCATTCTGGTGTGAGTTCTTGGTCTCCATTGTTGTTAAATGGACCGGTAATTGTTGGTGTTCACGCCGATGTTGTGTGGTTTTGTGGAGGTTAATATTTTCTTCAGAACCAATCTCCTCCATTATTGATCCTGGCTCTTCGTCCAGAGTTCGAACCGTGGTGCGTAACTCGTCCACTGATCTTGGATTCGAAATTTTTACTAGTGGACGTATGTTGTTGCGTAGTAAATTCAATATTATGGGCACCACGTCATCAATGTTCCTGTCGGCGTGCACTCTTCTGAACAGCTGCACCTTCATGTTGACGAACGCTTCTGTCTTCATTCCTGTGGGTTGGGAAACGGTCATCAATTCCAGTTCGGCTTTGGCTTTCCTTCCTATACTGTTGAAGAAACTCTCCAGTTGCCATTTCCACTCATCGAAGGTGTAGCCCAACCCACGATTCATCAATGCCCAATCTCTGGCTGGTCCTGTTAATTTTTTTGTGACCATCTCAATCCAACAGTCTACGGGCAGATGCGTTTGTCGCAGTAATGTCGTTGCTCTGTTCAAAAAAACAACTGGATCTTCAGCCGGTCTACCACTGAACTCCGGCATGATGGACAGAAGCGTCGTTGTGTCCAATGTGGCGGAGCGAATGACTGTATTCACGTCTTGCGGATCAATACGCATGTCTCGAAGTTGCTGTGTTTGACGCTGTTCGATCCGTGTGATGTCATCCACGACTTTATTGTATTGTTCGTGCATAGTTTTCACTTGTGTGCGGGTTTCTTCGACGTCGGCTTTAATGTTGATGATGTCAGTTTTCACAGTCTCGACGTCGGTAGTGATTTTGTCGATACGTTGTATGCACACGTCCCTAAGATCCACCATTCGCTCCCCCAACTCGTATTGTACGGTTTGTATCCTTTCTTCCAGTTGGTTGCCCAATCGTTCATTAGATTCCTGTAGTCGATTTCCCATTCGGTCTTCAAGTTGGTTGCCCATTCGTTCATTCGACCCTTGAAGTCTCGCTTCACATCCTTGAAGTCGATCGCCCATTCTCTCATCCAAACGGCCGGTGACTCGACTCTCAGATTCCACCATCCTCTCCTCCAGCTTGATGAAATTTGACATCATCGCCGCAAACATCCTTTCCATTGTTGTTGCGAGTGGCTCGTCTGGGTCGGCTAACGCACTTCTTCGCCGTTCATTCGTGAGGTTGACAGTCAGAGGTGTTCCTGGGTTCCTGGCTTGGTGTTCCTCCCATCTAGCCTGTAAGGCCTCTCTAGTCCCAGTGCTGTCCAGTCCTTCAGATTCCATCATCTCACGCAGACGTTGCATGGGAATGCTGCGGCTTGCCATTGTGTGTCCTTTTTTCTTCGGTGCGTCTTCTGGGTCCTGTCACGGTCGCCACTTGTCGCGGTATCCTGGCTCTCTTTATCCTCAAAGGAGCGCTGCCCGAACCTGCAATGATTCCGATACTCGACAAAACAAAAAAAAATATATTAGTAAACGATATTACTAAATATTTTGTAATTGGAACAACACGCACGTTTTTGTTTAAAGAGAAGAAAAAAAAAAAAAATTAAATTAAACACAAGTTTTTACGAAACAAAAAAAAAACCTGATTTTATTGCTTTAAAAAAAAAAGATTATCCAATTTCTTTTTCAACAATTATTTTAATTCTTTTTCACACAATGTTAAACTTTGAACTACTTGACCAAATTACTTGTACAAATTCCAACTTTAACTTGATCTGGATTGATCAACAATTATATACTTTGAACTAATTAGACAATACTTGATATTAAACTTTTATACTAATCGCACAATGATCGATTTAAAACTCTTCGGACAATGGTCGATTTTAAACTCTGAACGAATCGCACAATGGCTGATTTAAAAACTGATTTGAATCGACACTGGTCACGGTTTATATACCCACCATGGGTCGTTCTAGAATATTATTGTTTTTTTGAATAAATATTTTGTTTTTGACAATATATTTTTGCATGGAGGCTTCTAGAATATTTTAGTATATCAACACCCATGGACGTAGTCGGAGTGTTCAGATTATTTATAAAATTAATTAAAAATTATACCTCTCCCTGGGTTTGACCCATAGTCATACCCCGCTTGGTTGATATTTAAGCAGAGACTTAAGCACCGGGCCAGTGTCAATTTAAAATCTATACACAAATTGTATGATACATTCATAACTGTAAGCTAGCTTACGTCTGTTTACAAAAATTGTCTTGTTTTTACAAAATTATTTATTTGTGATCTGTTTATGTTATTTTGTAAAACATTCAATTTGTATAAATAACTTTTGATTCTCTTAAATTAAATTATATGCAATAATTTTTTTCAATTTTTGATTTTTTTCTTTCTAAATAGAAAAACTTTAAATCAAAAGTATCTATTAATCTTATTATCATTTTTCGACTAAAAAAAAAAAACTTTGTTTAAGAAAAAAAAAAATAAATCGAGCTATATTATTTTCTTTTTGTACTTTCAATTAAAAAAAACTCCTTTTTTTTTTCTAAGGAGAAAAATATTATTTTGTTAAATATTTTTCTTAATATTTTACTTTCATAATTAAAATGTGTGTTGAATCAAAAAAATTATTCTTAATAATTTTCATTACAACAACATGATGAATTCGATTACGATCATATTTTACGTTTTGTCAAATTATTTTTGAAAACTAAACTGAAGCCATGAAAGTTTCAACAATAAAAATTGAACCGCTCATTTATTGATATTGATATCAAATTCTTGATTAAATTGTAAGATTGTAAAGCATTTATCTACACAACAGCCTGGCAAGTGTCGGTTCATTACCACCAGGCGAAGCAAACAAAACATCTGATATTGATCCATTTGTAACTTTTTATGAATCAAGACCCTATCCTTTATCACCCAGGAAATGTGGCAAGAGTCAATGTAGAAATTAATCAGTGCATATCCCACTGTCAAGCGGTAGAAGAGAAACAATTTGCGCATCTAATAAAATAGTTTTAAAGTATAAAACAGTCATATCATTACGTAGCTTTAAGTCATAAAACACTAGGGAGAGAAAATCATGGTTCTACGAGTTTTAAAATAGCTCCTTTATATGCTAGTAGTAGTAGTAGTAGAGGTGGAAGGCTGATAAATAAAGGCTGATTATAATAGCTCCTTTATATGCTAGTAGTAGTAGTAGAGGTGGAAGGCTGGTAAATAAAGGCTGATAAACTAATTTCTAGACATTTTTAACCGAACCCATTCCTTCAACCTATATAACCTCATTTTGTTCGTTTCTTCTAGTGGTCGTTATTGAAGCCACCCGGTCCATTTTTCAATGACACTTCATTTGAATGGTTTTACCTAAGGTTTCCCTATTTCAGTCGATCAGAAATTTGGTATCTCATACGGGCTCTGTAAGGGCATTGTCACAGAATGTAAGAAAGGGTGTCATCAGCCCCGTTATAGTTCCGGCAAACTGCGCAGTCATCCAACCTCACTAGGGATGTAGGTATTTTGATTCTGCAGTGACCGGTAAGCAGCGCAATGAAAAAATTTATGTCTTCCCGATTCTTGTAAACCAGCCAGGTTGACATTGCTGTATTAAAACTATTATTTGGGTTGTCTGCAGCTTGCTGGACTTTTCCAGTTCTTTTTCATAGACATATCTAGCCAGATAGTAAGGGTAGAGTAAGTATGCCTTCTAGTTATTCCTATAGATAAAGTTTTGGGCCCTCATACGGGAGTGCGATCCTTTATGGGCCATTTCATCGTCAATTGCTTTGAGTGCAGCAAAGCTACCTGGGCAGATAAAACACGCCACTCAGTGCAACCCATTACTTCTTACATATATTCCCATAAAAGTGTAGCATAAACCTCTGTTTGAAAAACAGTAGCATATTGCCGGAGTGCAAAGTTGGCTCTAACGTCTCTTTTTTTTTACATATACTCCAGACTCCAGTTGACCCTCAGCTAGCTTAAAATAATCTATGTGTAGTTTACTAGTGAATTTTGAGGATAGGTTATTGTCACTTCCGCCTACTTGTGTCTATCTGTAATAGAAAGCTTATGTTGCCTCGGTCTTAGTCGGCCACTTGTTTTCTTCACATCATCTTGAGGAATGTTGGCATCTTTCTAGCGTATATACAAGTAAAGAAAGTATTTGAGTGGGCGGGAAAATTAATGTGTTCCGATATTTTCCGTAAGTTTTGAAGTATCCACATCGAATGCAAAACATCACATCTTTCTAGCATATATACAAGTAACGAAGATATTTTTTTCCATTTTCGGGGAGGTTGAGTCGGTAAAGTATCATAATAAGTATAGTAGTATTCCACGTCGAGTGCAAAAAAAAACCGCATACTTTTAGCATGAATAGAAGTAATGGAGATGTTTTTGGAGGTTTTTCGTATTGATATATATATTTATATATATATATATATATATATATATATATATATATATATATATATATATATATATGTATACATATATATATATATATATATATATATATATGTATACATATATATATATATATATATATATATATATATATATATATATATATGCATATGTATTACATATATCTTTTTGTATTTGACAACAAAATCGATAACGAAAAAGGGGGGTTTAGAGGCCAGGGGAAATTAAAAACTTGAATTTCTCTCTTAAAAATAGTAAAATGGAAAAATTTAAATTACTAGAGGAGTACAGTTGTAGTAAATAAATTTTACTACAATTCATTACCTGAACATATTTTTCTGTAACTCAAATATTTACAGGAATATTTTCAATTAAAAAACAATACCCATAATAATGAATATTACAAATGCATCACCATGTTTACTTGATATTTTCAATGTATTTAAGGATATTCCAGCATGAAACTACTTTTCGACAGATTTTTGTTCTTTTTTTCACTGGCTCAAAATAACCTTTTCTAATAAATTTAAAAGTTTCAGAAATTTTGACCGTTTAGAACGCGAGATAATTCATAGCAAAGTAATCATTCTTTCTCACTCTCTCTCATTAGAAGCATATAAAACTTCATTCCCGCCCAAATATTATCTGTTGTATTAAAAAAAATACTCGATGGAATTTTAAAAAAAAACTAGGAGAGTAAAGATAAATATTCATTAGTTAAATTTTAACAAAATTCGCGTTTTACCGTTTTGTTTTCGAAATACAAAAGTTTAAAATTTTTAATAACATTTATTTGTGAATATGAATAGTAAATATAGCTATGAGTTGTGTGTATGTATACATGTATTTGTTCTATAATAAAAGCAAATCGGTTTTTTGTCCTTTTTATATAAGACAGCACTGTCCTCCTTAAATGAACCTTTTTAAATGAATTATTTTAATATAAAGGGGGATATTCCATATTTTGTGTTTTCTTCTTTCTCGAAACGCCCTTTACCCTTGATTGATTCTGTTCACTAACGAGCATAGCCTTTAAAATACCAAAAACATATCAGATACGAAAACATATTTATTTATATATGTGTCTGTAGCCACTCTAGCGGTCATGGATCGCCATAAACATTAGATAAAAGTTAATTCTACTTCTAAAAGACGAGGGATATATTTATTCTGAGAAAATTCACTAAGTTGACACAGCTCCTACGTAACGAATTTTTTTTAATATAAATTGAAAATCTATCCGAGATGTTTTTCAATAATAAGAATTCCGTTGTTTGTTCAATGTAAACCGAAATCCATACATATTAAGTTACATATTCGTTTTGTAATTTATTAATGATATATTAAAAATATGTACACTCCCGTTCAATAAAATTGAACAGACCCGCAATGTTAATTTTCTTACATTTTATAAAACTCCTCACTTTTGCAACTCTCTGTATAATACAATCGTTTATAAACAAAGATAAGTAGTATATATTTTAAGTGTGAAAAAAGAAATGGAAGTATAGTAAAAATCATTTACTATAAAAATAATCAAAATTGTGAGAGACTGATTCGGTTCAGATCTGTTCAGTTTTATTGAACGGTAGTGCAATATGTAATGAAAACATACGTCTGAATTTCCAATAAAAAAAATTATAATGGCAACTTTATGAAAGTGTTATTTTATCATTTTTGACAAAATATTAATATAATGAATATAAAGTTATTTCAGTAAAAAAAATACCATTACATGTAATTTTAAATACACATATGACTGAAATTAAATTATTCATAAAATAAATTTTGATATGACAATATTACGTATAAATATAAAAAAAGTGATGTAAATTTATGGTCTAGTAAATGAACTTTAATAATAAAACCACACATCGTAGACGTCTGTGTACAATGAACTATATGAAAATATATTTTGATGTTTTTTTTTTGTACTGGACCAGACTTTGCTTATAACTAATTCGATAGAAATTTCGATTATTATGAATAATAAAAAAAGGTCAATTTAAAAATTGTTATTTATACAGTTTGGGCTATGTATGTTTTCTCACTGAAAACTTCTTATTTACTGTGTTCTGTTAGAGTATGTATGCATTAGGAATATCTCAAGTTTAATAATAACTCACAAAATTATGAACACAATGTTTTTAGTATTCGTAAATTCTTAGTAAATAACCACATAATTCCATAAATTACCATGAAGCTATTTTAGGTATTGTAAAATGTAGTTGGTTATTTAATTTGAAATGTGTTTGGTTTGCTATGGGATAATTCAATTCTTATAACAAATACATATTTTGGAAATGAAAATTTGAAATGAATATGACTTTTGTTCTATACATCATGTAACTACCATATGTTTATTGGAAGTATGTACAAAGTTTTTTGTTTGAAACAATTTGTTTAATTCTTGAATCTAGTTTGGGTATATAGTATATTTTTAGGAGTTCTTTAGGACATGCATCGAGGAATATTTCAATCAATGAACTTGCAGTTACTTTTTTACTGTAACACGATTATTTTTGGGAGTTCAAGCAGATAGGTGCATAATCGTACATCCAGAATATTAAGAATCTTTATAGCATTTTATTTAGAGGAATTAACTTGTTATCTGTATTCAGCGAAATATGTTTAAAATTCAGCAATGGACTGAAGATAATAATTATATTAATCAATACTAATCTGGATTTCACGTGCGATACGGGACACTGCATTATAAAATGTTAAGGAAGGAATTTGTGAACATCACACTTACCAAAAAAGGCATTACGCAGGAGCAGCGTCAACTTAGCGAATTTCCTTAGAATACAAAAATCACTCTCTAGCGGTCAGAATTTTAGTGTGATCAAAATGAAATATCATATCTGACATGATTTAAGTATTTGAAATATTTAAATTTATTAATAGCCAAAATACAACCATAAACAACGATTAATATTAGTGTATGATGGTAGCTTAAAGATACTATGGAAACGACAATCAAAATTGACATTTCAAAATTGAAACAAAATTTCAATAAAATATCAGCGAATTTCCTCCAAAGTAAATGCAGCCATTGTTTTTGCATAATAGGTAGGATCGATGGACATTTGAAGAAATTTTTACGAAATTCCAACATTGGTGCAAAAACAATAGCTGCATTTCCTTTGGAGGAAATTCGCTAATATAAAAACTCATTACCATGATCCTGGCAGTTCATGAGCAAACGATATTCCCCATCGGCACACGACTGAAAGTCTACAAGATGGACTTGTTCCCGAACATTGTACCCGTCACTCAAAATCGGTTTGGTTGCAACTCCTTTCTTTGGCGTAATTCTTTTACGATTGCACGCCTGGCACATCGACACAAACATGGCACAAACATTTGTTGAAAGGGCACATGGCACAAACATTTTAAATAATACTACACAGTTTCACCCTCCATGCTCGCTTTGGATATGCGATTCCAACAATTTGTCGTAACAATTTTCGTCTGGTATCATCTGAATGAGGGGATCTTGCTTGTTTTTTCGCTTGAAAATAACATACGTGAGACCACCAATCCTAACAAGTTCATAGTTTTTGGCAAAGTTGCGATGTTTTTTGTACTTCACCATTTTCAACTTCGGTTAAAACTTGTATAACAAGTTTTTCATGCTCGGTATTCGACATACAGTTATCACTTTTAGAATGATTTTGGAAAAAATAATGCAATTTCGCGTTGAACTCCGCTCGATTAACAATTTCATCAGTATTTTCAGCCATTTTGAAAACTTGACAAAACAGAAAAACTGCTTCACAGCTCGAAACATAAATACTAATGTAAATACTCGAAACGTAAATAAATAAATCGAAATGTAAATACTGTTTACATAGACTCATAAAAGTAAAACCGTTCCAAATCTTATGTGTGACGAACCGAGCATTGTGATATCAAAACAAAACAAATAAAACTAGTTCGTCGAATTTTATCATAAACGCATTCTATGATTCTACTTGGCCTAAGCGTACCAGTCAAGTAGGAATTCGGCGACGCACAAATCTACTTGACTGTTTCATTCAGTCAAGTAGAGTACTATTTTTACTTCCCCCACTTTTGATCCAACTTGCCGTCGAGTACTTAACCGGAATCTCTACTTGGCACCGACATATACATACTAAAATCAGTTTCAGAATCGGTTAAGTAGAAGTTGCTTACAAATTACTTTCGTCCATAGGCTGATTTTTGAGACTGGTAAACCACTAAAGACACGGATATATTGTTACTATAATGTGGCGTCAAGCTGGTTAATGAACATTTATCTTCTGCCCTAGCCCTACCCTAGTTTTGTTCCGAAAACGGTGTGAGATGCAGCAATAAATTCCAGTGTTGTTTCTAATATGAAAACTAACAACTTTTGTAGGAGTAATTTTTTCGAAAACTAAATATGTTTGATATAATTATATATAATAATAATAATAATGGGGTTTTACCTACGTTTTGGAGAGTTTACCTACTTTATTAATATTAACTTTTTACATTTTTTTATGATGTCAGTGGAGGATCTGGAATTTGACATAATTATATATACATATAGACAATGTTAATCAGACTATTTTCCTCTGATTTCTGGCAAATTCATTCGAAAAAATGTTTCGATTGAAAGTTTTTAGAATTTTTTGAACTTTGTGATCTGTTTTTGTCTCTCATCGTTTTTATAGAAAATTTAGGATCAAGATCTTTGACACCGAATTACAACATAGCGTCAATAGAATATCGTCTGGAACTTTTTACATGTTCTGTATAACACAATAACAAAAATATACATCTGAGAAATGTGTTTAAAAAATTGAATTATAAATAAATAAACTATTGAATTATGAATTACAATCTCGCATACTTGTCCCACTAAAAAACATTCCTAAATCAAAACTAAAATCAAGGGCTAAATACCGTTTACAACAAATATAAAAATGATTTTAGGTTCAAACTAAGACTAAAATTAAATGTATACCAACATTAAAAATTACTTTTTCAAGTTGCATCAAAAACTGAATAACAAAAATAATAACAGAAAACTATAAAATTGAAAGCAAGAATTATTATATTATCGAATGATAATTAGTGAGAACTCTAGGTTTTTGAAATAAAATTTCAAATTCGCCCCCTTTACTAGATCAGTTTTTTGTATCATAAATACGTATTTTGACTACAATGTAGTCATCATCAGTATAAATTAGCTAGTCGTACTTTACTCTTTGACAATTAGAGATAGATATAAAGTCGAGATCAACAGACAAAAATAAAAATAAATAGAAAATTAACTAGATTAAAATATACTAGATTTAAAATATAATAAATTTTAAATTATATTGAAATTGCTCTTGTTAAAATTTCCTTCATTCACATTTATTCCTGTTAAATTTACTCTTATTAAAATTACTCTTATATTGTCGCAGGATATGTTACTTGTTGCTAATTGAAACTGTCACCAAATATATCGTATTGTCGCAGCATATCCTGCGACAATATAAGAGTAATTTTAATAAGAGTAAATTTAACAGGAATAAATTTTATGAAAGTAAGAACTTTTAGATGAATTTTTACTTTGTACTTAATCAATTCTGGATCACGTAAAGTTAATATAAATAAGATAAACCAGAATAATTCAATTATCTTTATAAATAAATTTTACAAAACTATGCGCTTGATATATATATATATATATATATATATATATATATATATAGATATATATATATGTATATATGTATGTATATATATATTTATGTATATATATTTATGTATATATATATATATATATATATATATATATATATATATATATATATCGAAGAGCGTTCAGGATGCAACTCCACCTTGCAGAGTTGAACGCATTTTTGACGTCGAGAGTCACGATTGCGCAGTATTTCTTTGCACCTGTTGTCCAACTCCTTCCGGAGATCGCCTCCCTGGCGATACCAACGACTTTTTCCACGGCATCGACTGTGGATCTAGCTTTGCGGAAACCGTATTGGTTTTCTGAGAGCCCCTGGTCACTCTCACTGTTGACCGCTACGCGATTGGCTATGATTCTTTCCAATTCTTTGCCGGCCGTATCAAGGAGGCAAATTGGGCGATAGGATGAGGTATATATGTATGTATATATATATTTATGTATATATATATATATATATATATTTACATATATATATATATATATATATATATATATTTCTTATATATATTTTTCTTTATTTCCATTTTCTGAATTTTTTGACGAATCAATATTATTTATAAAATAACGACACTATGTCGAAATAGTGGTTGCATGCTTTTACTTGACCGATAGTATCTCATAGAAACGTGTGTTACTTTATGTTTTCGAACGAATTTCAAACATACATATAGGATGAATACACTATGCAATTACTATTCAAACAAGTGAAAATAACTACTAGCTGAATTAATTGCTTAAATACCCTGTATTTATTGGGTTTCTAAAAAAATGTTTCAAACAAAAGTTGTGTATTAAAAAAATGAAATTTTGTTGCCTTTGCGTTTTTGTTGTGTCTCTTACGTATTAAAAGATGGATATTTTCATGATTTTTTTTTTAAACAGTCTATTATTTAATGAGCTAAGTAACAAATAAAACTTTTATCCCCACATCATCAGTATGTGACTGTTAATAAAAATCATGAGGCGCTCCGGTTTTAAATGTTCGCTCAAACTTTAATGACCACCCCAAATTTTAATTTTTAGCCACCATATTGGTGACTCAGGGAATTTTAGCCACCATATTGGTGATCTCAAGACTAAAACATTATCTCAACACTAAAAAACTGAATTCAGTTTGATAAGAAAAAAATCAAACAAACAGAAAGTGAAGCTGAATAGAAAAAACGTGTAATAAGAAATGTATTTGTCATTCGTTGAATTAACTATATAGCGCGTGTTACTTTGAAAAGTTACCACCTAGTTTAATATTTTCAAACAAAAGTTGCACAGATTAAAGGAGGAACCATAATGCAATAATCATACTTTTGTTACATACATCCGTTCCGCGTGGTAAAACACAAAAAATGATTATCTCATAGTAACAAATAATTTTTGTTTGCAAATTTTTCTTACATCCCATAATAATAATAACAATAATTTTATTTGAAAAAGACTTCTACAACAAAAGTAAACAAAGTATCTAAAAGTACAATTAGAAAAGTAAATGATATGGAGCTATTTCAGTTAAATGTTGTTAGCGATTTTCCTCCAAAGGAAATGCAGCTATTGTTTTTGCACCAATGTTGGAATGTCCATCGATCCTGCCTATTAGTTGTTAAAAATCACTATCGCTAAAATTTGTATATATGTATATAATGTATGTATATGATATGACTAAAGTCATATCAGATATTATATTTCATTTTGATCACACTAAAATTATGACCGTTAGAGAGTGATTTATGTATTCTAAGGAAATTTGCTAAGTTGACGCAGCTCCTGCGTAACGAATTTTGCTAATTTGATTTTAAATTGATTTGGTTTAGCCTCTGATTGGATTTTTTTGGGTAATTTTTAGTACAATTTGAAACCCGTATACACCGGAGCTCTTTTAAAGAAACTAGTTTTGTGAGCATAGTTGTAGTTAACTGTTATTCTTGTGTCATTTACCTTATATATATTGTCATTGAAGTATTTTTTTTTTCATATATACTAACAATTCACATATATAAATACCCCAATAAGTTAGAATCCTGTGTCATAAACAGATTCTTGCAAGTACTTGTACTGTTTATCTGAAAAATATTCCTTTTAATCCGCTTTTGGGCTATAAATATTCTATTCGAATCATTTCGTCCCCACATTAAAATACCATATTTAATGTGAGAAAATACATTTGCGTATTAAAAAAAACAAAAGCTGTTGGTGATCTAAATACTGTCTTAAAACTCTAATTTAAAAGCAAATGCCGCTTAGCTTTTTGCATAAGTGCGTTGTATGTGGGGCAAATAAACGTATACTTTGTATTTACCCTAGAAATATTGGATGCATCAAACATAATTTCTAACAAAAGTTGTTTGTTTTTATGAGCTAAACATGTTTTGTATTAAAAGCTTCTCCCTTGCTTGCGCCGTTTAAAAAATAAGATATATCTTGCGTGCACCAATGCGTTCCATGCACCAAAATATAATTATTACATTTGTTCCACACTTTAAACAAATTTTTAAAAAATTTACGTTGTAACTTTTCAATGGAACACACGGTATATTGAATACAACGTTAACAAATTAAGAATTGGCTGTAAGGATCACTGACCTCTACATAACTGAAGAGTATGCTTATGGGTATAAGCGAGAAATAACGAACTAAATGCAGCGCTGTCTAGCCGCTTCAACTACCCAAGGTACAATTTATCCATTAACGAACTTGACCTTTAGAATACCAAAAGCGCCTCAAATAACAAATTTCATTCCAATCGGAATAAAACTAAGACCGCTAGAGAGTCCACAGACATTTAAAAAGTTCATATATATATATATATATATATATATATAGCTATAAAAAAATTTTAGCGATAGTGATTTTTAACATCTAGTAGGTAGGATCGATGGACATTTGAAGAATTTTTTACGAAACTCAAACATTGGTACAAAAACAATAGCTGCATTTGCTTTGGAAGAAATTCGCTAAAAAGTTCAACAAATATTTTAAAACCGCCTGTATAACACTAATAATATGATGGTATGTTTTTGTTGTTTTTTTTTGGTTAGATATCTATAACTACTAAGGAAAAATTTACTGAAGAACGTAGAAATGTTGATAACATTTGAAATTTTGGTCACGTATCACTTCGGATAACTTGAGTATATCAACTTACTTATTCGTTCTACTACCTCTCTGACAAGTTCTTCTCTCGATTTCAATGGATGGTAAAAGACAACTCGTACGAGAGAAATGATGTTCCATTTTTTTCCTAGTTTTATTTTTATTAACAAAAATAAATACATTCGTTTTTCGATATATTCAATTATTATAACTATGTTAAAATAAATGGTTGATAAAAATTTCCGGAAATAAAATTTAGTTTAATAAAGTTTACGAGAAGTAGGTTGATATATGTATGAGATATTCTAAATTTAATACATGTTTAATACATTTTTGAAATTAATTCCATAAAATGTATATTTTTGATGGATGTTTTAAAATAAATTTTCGATAGATGCTCCGAACAAAAACATTTGTATGTTATATTGATAAATCGACATTTATCTTTTCCATTTTTATTTCGATTCCAAGTGCTTTCGTGGTATATACTCTTAGAAGTTTCAAGTTGGTATCGATTAATCTACGGTGAACTGGCTGGTATGTCACACTTACACATTTTTGTGGTTTGCGAATTTTCTTTCCTAAGTAAATTGGAATATAATACTTATGGTTGTACCGTTAAAACGAATTCACAATGTTCTACGAATTCTACCTTGGACATGATCATCGTTAAAACGGAATGAAATTGCATGTATGACGCATTTTTCATATTTGAAACGTTACAGATTAAAATCTTTAGAAATTGAAAGAGTGTACTATCGTCGGCCTTTCGAATATTTATCGAAAATCAAGATTCTCATCTCATTTCTCTCGCTCTTGCGGCATCACTATACCTCTGATTAATAAAATACAAGTGAACTTTAAGGTATATGATATGTATACAGCATTCTTCATCTAAATTTCGTACCTTAAATCATTTGTTTCCATGAACGTAGAAATTGAGGGCGATTTGAATTATCCCAATTAAGCCCAGAATGCTGGTTAATTTCTGAATACAGGAAATATGTGTCTAAACCCTATACAGTAATCTTCCGGAGTATATTTATATGTATACTAATTCTCGTTATTTATTTATGTAAATTTTAAAGTAAAGTAGGATCATTTTATATATTATTGTGTTCAATATGATTTCAAGGATCCGCACAAAATGATTCTGCCCACTGAGAAAAATGATCTTTTAAAATTAAAAAAACAGTTGAATCTACGACAGGCGGTATAATATGAGCCGGTTTTATTAATGAAACTGCTCTGCGAACAAAGTATTCTTTTTTTCATAGCCAACCAAGATATGCAAGGGAAAGATTACATTTCGTTCTTTATTTGTTTGGTTCCATGGATCAAGTTTGCATTATCACCGGGATAGAGAACTATATATATGTCGTTTAACATGGCATTGAGCAAGCATGGTTAAGCCATCATTGATCATTCAGTAATCAAGGATCTCGATAAACATTTTTATTCGCCTAGAGCCCAGATAAAAAAAAATTCGTTACGCAGGAGCTGCGTCAATTTAGCGAATTTCCTTAGAATACATAAATCACTCTCTAGCGGTCATAATTTTAGTGTGATCAATATGAAATATAATATCTGATATAACTTTAGTATTTGCAAAATTTATTAATAGCCAA
This sequence comes from Nineta flava, assembly GCA_963920215.1. NCBI lineage: Eukaryota > Metazoa > Arthropoda > Insecta > Neuroptera > Chrysopidae > Nineta > Nineta flava. The sequence continues at coordinate 32,841,769 of OY986043.1, forward strand.
AATAGAACGATGTATAACGATTATAGTTTATAGTTACTATGGATACGACAATCAAAATTTTTTACAATAAAATATATTTTAGGTATTCGTGTCAAAAAAATACAAAATATAAAATTCTCTCTTAATAATCGAAAAATGTATAAGGAGTAAAGTTGTAGAAAATCAAGTTTGCTACAATTCATTATTTGATCATTTTTCTCAAACTCTAATGTGAACAGAGATATTTAGAATTTTTACTTTCAATCTTTAATTGTAAATATTTGTGTAAATATTAGTGTAACAGAAAAATGATACGAAACAAAATTACAGTAAAACTTCGTACCTACAACTTAACTGATAAATTTTTAGATTTTTCAAATACTAAGGGAGATAGTCAAATTTTGTGTTTCCCCCTCCCTCTAAACCCTTTTCCCCTCGTCCAATTTTACCCATTAACTTGACCTTTAGAATACCAAAAGTGACTCAAATACAAAATTTCATTCCAATGGGAATAATACTGTGACCGCTACAGAGTCCACAGGCATTTAAAAAAAATATATGTATATATGTATATATGTATATATGTATATATGTATATATGTATATATGTATATATGTATATATGTATATATGTATATATGTATATATGTATATATGTATATATGTATATATGTATATATGTATATATGTATATATGTATATATGTATATATGTATATATGTATATATGTACATATGTATATATGTATATATGTATATATGTATATATGTATATATGTATATATGTATATATGTATATATGTATATATGTATATATGTATATATGTATATATGTATATATGTATATATGTATATATGTATATATGTATATATGTATATATGTATATATGTATATATGTATATATGTATATATGTATATATGTATATATGTATATATGTATATATGTATATATGTATATATGTTGTAACGGTTGAAAAGTGTTCAACCGTTCGATGAATGTCTTTTATTTATTTTTTATATTTTTCGTGGATTCGACGCGACTGGTCGCTGGTGCCGAAGGACACCGGGCCAGAAACGAAGAGAACGGCTTCGAAATCCGATGTCGCTGTCGACATTAATTATAATTATTTGTATTTATTTATTTTATTTTTTTTAAGTTCGCACGCATTAAATAATTACCGATCTCGCTCAATCATCGATCATCGACATGGAGGTTGGAATGGTGTACGAGGAGCCGACTATTTGTATGGAGGTCTGTAACATCCACTACTGCTCGTCAACAGTTGCTGTATTTGTAAATAAAATTAAACAGGCCTGTATTATGAACTTGTTAAACTGGTGATCGTTAAGTTCGAGTGTATAATTGTTTGGGACTCGTTTCGTTTATCATGAACGTGGACGGTGTAAACTTCGTTTACAACGTAAAGAAGAACATTACACGATAATTGATGTTTCGTTATGTTGAGTTGTTGGTTGGATTTTGGAAGTGTGTGTGAATTCGATATTATTCAAGCTTGAAAAGCATATTTTATATTGGATGAATTAATGATGGGTGGTGAAAAACAAAGAGCATCAGCAACATCACACCAAATGAAATTGTGAATCAAGTGAATATTGGAAAAAAAAAAATTCATAATTCAAAGTCCAACCCTGGTGTTGAAATTATCATTTAGTGACGAAATAATGTTAAGGAATTTAAAAAATGTGAAAAAACAGTGTTGTTTGTGTGTTGTTTTGTTTGTTTTCTTGTGACGGACTTTGTGAGGGACAAGAGACTCTGATTTCGAAAGCCGTACGATTCGTATCGTAACTGTTAAATTGTTGATACTGCATTTCGTTTTAAACTGCGAAACTATTTTTGTTGAACATTATTATTATTTTTTTTTTTTTAAATTTTAATCGTGATTTTTGGATTAATACGAGCGAGGTTTGGTTGTAAATTTTTTGCGTGTGAGCGTGTTTATGTGAAATATTTGTTTTAAATCGTATTGCGAAGTCAATTTCTTTTTTTTCGAATTGTATTTTTTTTTATTGTTTAATTTCATTATTATTTTTTGTTGTTTTAATCGATTCACGTAAACACGTTCGGGTACTGTATTGACTAAATTTTTTTGTCATTTCGATAGTTTTTTTTTTATTGTTAAATTCGAGTTTCATTTTATTTTGTTGTTAAATATTTGATTTTTTTTTGTTATCGTGAATAAATAATTTATTTTTTTTTGTTTCGTAATTTTGTTTATTTGTTTACTTATAATCAGACGAGTGTCCACCTTTTTGACCTGCCACCCAGAGCAAGGGTTGACGAGCTGCCGTGTCATAATCGTGAGTGGTACTCTATAAAAACCTGGCGCCCAACATAATTTTTGTTTTTTGTTGTTTCGAATTGGTGCTACAATTTGTCGGCTAGCCATCACCTTGTTGATTCCAAGGTGGTGAAACTACCGTCACAAATTTTGGCGCCCAACGTGGGGCAAACCAAAGGACGAAAAAGGACACGAATCATCGTCTGATTCGAAACGCGATTCGAAATTGTTGTAAATAACGTTCGTTCGAATTTGTATTGTATTTTGGTGTTTAATTTTGTTTTGTTTGTTTTTTTTTTCGAGTATTTCGTTGTGTTGTGAGGATTGCATTTTTTTTAAATGGGTGACGAACGGGAATGTGACGTGACCACACGATTTTTGATGACAAAATCTGAGGCACTCATGTCCCACGGTGCCGAGTTATTGAAGGAGGAGGAGATCTCACGAGCGTCAGTCTATGAGGTTCCAACTCTTACGGTGCCGGAAGATAGTCCTTTTTCATGGATTGATGTCCTGACTACAATGCAGATCCAGAGATTCCTGATGACCCTAAACGCAAATGCTACAGGGTCATCCGGAGTTCTGCGGGATCGTTTGTACCGTGCTATTAGACACAAAAACGACCCGAGTATTGCGTGGACGAATGACGATCAGCCGTTGCCAGACCGTGAGCTGGTTCGCGAAGAAAGTCGACTGAGTGTAAGCGTGGCGAGCTCAGCGCCATTGAGTAGTCAAATTAGCACCGCGACAACGACAATGACCACGACTGAGACGGGTACTACCTCGACCACGTGTTTGTTGGCCGTGGACACGGATAGTCCGATTACGTTTACGGGGCTACCATCGGGCCAAAAGAGGCCAATTCCGACCCCGCGAACCCGCCATGTGAACGATGATAATTTTTCACCGCCAGTGAGCTCGACGGTGCTGCCAGTGGTGAATGGACCAGACGTGATATGTTCGCCGATTGCAGCACCACGAGATCGTACGGAATCGTCTCGAGTTGACGAGCTGTTCAGACTGGTCCGGGACTGTACAGACCGTTTTGAACAGCTGTCCAAAATGGTTCGGGACTTGCACAGTCCATGTTGTTGTAAACAGCTGCGCACGACCATGTTGCCGGAGGAAAGGGTGGTACCCGAGTTGGTGCACCATCCCGAACGTTATGGGACGCACTCGTCGAAGGAGACGAGTCCGTCTCATGTCGCTGCCGTCGGGACCAGTGAAGACAAGATGTCAACATCTTCACGTTCGTCGAAACGCTCGAGGAAGAGAAAAAGACGGTCCAAACGGACTAAGGTTGCTAGACCCACTGGACCTGCTCCAGTAACCCCTACGCCGCTATTTCGATGGCCGTTGCGGCCATCAACGCAATTACCTGCCGTGCAGTTACCACGAGTCGCTGCTGTGATGATATCGCCACGACAGGGCGGCCCGAAAACGCGTTTCGGGAAGCCACGATCGTTTTCGATCGCAATGGAACGAAGAGGGCGTTGTTTTAATTGTAAAACGCTTGGACATGGCCATGACGAGTGTACCATTGCGAGACGTCCCGGGTTTTGTTGGACATGTGGAACCGAGACCACGCCGACGCCTGGCTGCCCGAATTGCGAACGATGGCATAAATTTCGAAGACGACGACCGGGAGATTAACTCCCTAAATATTCGAAACGTTAGTTTTTTTGTTTGTTTGTTTTATTGTTGTTTCGTTTGTTCGACCTAGAGAATAACTCTAAGGAATTCACTAGGTTGACGTTACGTAGCTCCTACGTAACGATTTTGTGTTTTGTATCGTAATGCATGTACGTGTGGTTGGGATTTTGATGTTTTGGATGCCGATCTAGTGGAGTTAGTATACGTTTTATTTGTTTCAATTATTTTTTTTGCTAAAAACTTCTTCATTAGTAGTTGGTTTTGGTGGCGGGTACCTTAGGGTGTCAATAAAATGTAGATGTGTTCGTCCATGGTACCAACGCACAAAATACGACCAACTAAGCTCCCAGTCGACGTCTGGGGGGAGGTTTTGTAACGGTTGAAAAGTGTTCAACCGTTCGATGAATGTCTTTTATTTATTTTTTATATTTTTCGTGGATTCGACGCGACTGGTCGCTGGTGCCGAAGGACACCGGGCCAGAAACGAAGAGAACGGCTTCGAAATCCGATGTCGCTGTCGACATTAATTATAATTATTTGTATTTATTTATTTTATTTTTTTTAAGTTCGCACGCATTAAATAATTACCGATCTCGCTCAATCATCGATCATCGACATGGAGGTTGGAATGGTGTACGAGGAGCCGACTATTTGTATGGAGGTCTGTAACATCCACTACTGCTCGTCAACAGTTGCTGTATTTGTAAATAAAATTAAACAGGCCTGTATTATGAACTTGTTAAACTGGTGATCGTTAAGTTCGAGTGTATAATTGTTTGGGACTCGTTTCGTTTATCATGAACGTGGACGGTGTAAACTTCGTTTACAACGTAAAGAAGAACATTACACGATAATTGATGTTTCGTTATGTTGAGTTGTTGGTTGGATTTTGGAAGTGTGTGTGAATTCGATATTATTCAAGCTTGAAAAGCATATTTTATATTGGATGAATTAATGATGGGTGGTGAAAAACAAAGAGCATCAGCAACATCACACCAAATGAAATTGTGAATCAAGTGAATATTGGAAAAAAAAAAATTCATAATTCAAAGTCCAACCCTGGTGTTGAAATTATCATTTAGTGACGAAATAATGTTAAGGAATTTAAAAAATGTGAAAAAACAGTGTTGTTTGTGTGTTGTTTTGTTTGTTTTCTTGTGACGGACTTTGTGAGGGACAAGAGACTCTGATTTCGAAAGCCGTACGATTCGTATCGTAACTGTTAAATTGTTGATACTGCATTTCGTTTTAAACTGCGAAACTATTTTTGTTGAACATTATTATTATTTTTTTTTTTTTAAATTTTAATCGTGATTTTTGGATTAATACGAGCGAGGTTTGGTTGTAAATTTTTTGCGTGTGAGCGTGTTTATGTGAAATATTTGTTTTAAATCGTATTGCGAAGTCAATTTCTTTTTTTTCGAATTGTATTTTTTTTTATTGTTTAATTTCATTATTATTTTTTGTTGTTTTAATCGATTCACGTAAACACGTTCGGGTACTGTATTGACTAAATTTTTTTGTCATTTCGATAGTTTTTTTTTTATTGTTAAATTCGAGTTTCATTTTATTTTGTTGTTAAATATTTGATTTTTTTTTGTTATCGTGAATAAATAATTTATTTTTTTTTGTTTCGTAATTTTGTTTATTTGTTTACTTATAATCAGACGAGTGTCCACCTTTTTGACCTGCCACCCAGAGCAAGGGTTGACGAGCTGCCGTGTCATAATCGTGAGTGGTACTCTATAAAAACCTGGCGCCCAACATAATTTTTGTTTTTTGTTGTTTCGAATTGGTGCTACAATTTGTCGGCTAGCCATCACCTTGTTGATTCCAAGGTGGTGAAACTACCGTCACAATGTATATATGTATATATGTATATATGTATATATGTATATATGTATATATGTATATATGTATATATGTATATATGTATACATGTATATAGATATATATATATATATATATATATATATATATATATATATATATATATATGTATATATACAAATATACAAATTTTAGTGATAGTGATTTTTAATATCTAATAGGTAGGATCGATGGACATTTGAAGAAATTTTTACGAAATTCCAACATTGGTGCAAAAACAATAGCTACATTTCCTTTGGAGGAAATTCGCTAACAAATGCTCTATCATTTGAATATATCATGATTTATTGTAATAATTAAAACTTCCATCCCTTTTCCCAAAAAATTTTTCAAAAATAATATATCACATTATTTTAGAAATATAATACCAATCATAAAATTTTTTATTCAAAATGTATGTACTTCCATTATATTACCGTCCATGTTTTCTATATACCTCACGATGAAATATTCATTATAAGCTTTTCTTTGATAACCTTCGAAATTAAATCACAAATCCCATTCTGAGCTATCACATTCTGTTCCTGTGTTTCGTTTCATTTAATTACGTAGAATTCATCTGTGTTAAACGTGCGGACATCGTAATAAGTAATTCCATAATTGTTCCTTTTGGGTAATTTTGGTACCAAACATTAATAATAATGATTTATACAACCAGTACTGCTAGGAATGCAAGAATTGCGAGGAATGGAAATACATAGATGGATAGATAGATTGTAGCGACTGCCCTGGACGTGCTACACTTCGACCATAAGATCCATTGTGATGCTTAAGGATGTGAAGATGTGAGTGGAGTGGAAGGAATTTTGTGTGGATACTAGAAATTGGTAAGATGCGCGACTGCAGCCGACTCTGATAGGAACTATGCCGATATTCATCTGGAGATCGTGAAGGAACTGCAGAAAACCTTCACAAGCTTAACTGGTTACTCGATCTTGTCCTTACGCCAGCTGCTTAGTCAATTAACCGCCTTTTTTTTCTTAATAATTGATAAACTGCCGATGTTGGGATTCGAACCCATAACCTCCCAGTTTCAAGGAGACATAACGTCTCAGAAATAACGCCTTGAACCGCTCGGCCCCTTGGACGCTTATAGAAATTTATACTACCCTCCCGCGTCAAAATTTCCGTTTCTTTGAAAATTTCCGTATATAAATTTTTGATTCTGTGCCAACCAAGACTAACTTTTATCATTTCATAAACTATTTTTAGGAATTTCTATATAGCCGCTTAAGAACTCGAATTTCAAAAATAACTATTGGTGCATACGTATCCAAAACAACCCAAGTTTCCTTGCGGTCTAAGACGCTCTGCTTGGAATTGGAAGGTTGCCAGATTCTCAACGGTGGAAGTTTGCCAAATAAAAATATTGAAAAAAACGAATGAGGCGGTTAATTGACTAAACTGCCGGCATTTAGACATGAAGCAAAGTAACCGTTAAGCTTGTGATGGTTTTATACAGTTTCCTTTCACGAACTGCAGATTAATGTTGGCATAGTTAATCTATCAAAGGCAGCTTCAGTTGCACAACCTACCAATTCCTAGCCTGTTCCTTGATGTATAGATCTCACAAGGGACCTTGTGGTCTAAGTGTGCCCCTCCGAGACAGTCGCTATAACCTACTTTAGCCTTACCTAGGTATCCAAAGCAAATCGACTCTCCAAATTTTATTAATGCACTCCAAATTTTATATTTCTAGGGGTAATGAATCATTAAATTAGTCAGTCGAACAAAACAGGCTTCTTTATGTGCATATAGTATAAAGTAAGGTCAATCACATTAAAATAATAATTTTATTGATTAATTTATGATAAACATGTCAATAGTAAATATCTTATCACAGTAAAATGAAAATTTAATTAACGTATAATATATAATAAAATCTTACATAATCCATCCCTTCGGTATAATATCAAAGGGTTAATATTACTACGATAATGAACATTAAGATGTTACGTATATACACAAAGGTTTAACATTTTATAAGTGAAAGTAAGTAAGGGTTACATCATTAACAACAGTAGAGCCAGCACTAATCACTGATATCCATTCGAATACTTTAGCAACACTCCATCCAATCCGTTCCCACCCTCTCTCCAATGTGTTATTAGTTATATACTGGACATAAGATTGTTAAAAGAGGTTGTTGGTGGTGGTTGGTTGCGTAACTTGCATGCCTGTATTTGGGATAAACGTTGGATAATAACATGGCATGAGAGAGAAAGTAGCCTAAACTAACCCTCTTATTATTTTATAGATACCTCTACTTTGTATTTATCCCTTTGGCTAATGCTCGTCTGTTCGTAGTATGTTAGATATACAGGATGCTTAAGAATGTGTCAGAGTTTAAGGACGAGTAATATAATTATTCCGAACGCCATTTTTTTTCTAATTTATTTAAATATTAGATTTTCTGAAAGACGGTGTATTATGGGATTGATATTATATACTGAACTTAAAACATGCATAATTACGGTACCGTGTTGTTGACTATTGTGCAAATTATTGCATTTAAAAAAAATTTGTTACACTTCTTATAGGTGTAATTGTTTACACCCTGTGACGCCATAACTTGAAAATGAATCAAAACACAACATTTGCAATTTTGCGTCTTATTTCTATGTTTAGAATACACTCTTGACATTTGGTGCATTAATCTGGAATATATCATAACTTTCTGTCAAAAATCGGATTACAAAATTTGGATTTTATAATTTCTGTAATGGTGATCACATATTTCAATGGCCACCAATCCCGGATGCTCGTTTTTCAATCAAAAATCAGTGGTCAAAGTTTAAAAATAGGCAATGTATACATGGCAATTACGAATATTGGCACCGTCATCTGGCCCGCTTCTATGTGTGTTTGTACGTGAAAGTGTACACTCTGAGCTGTGACCCGTTGTTAGCGTGCCGCGGAACAATACCGTTACATGACTGTTACAATATCGTCATGAGGCCGCCACATTACAAAGGTTATTAAAGTTCATATTCGTCTGTTAACCGTAATGGAAACGGAATCCATCATATTAGCCCGACAACGCACTGAATCAGAAACACCGAGGGGAGGGGGAAAATATATTTGTATTATACACACTTAAACATAGATTGCATACTCCTATTCTTCCATAAGGAGGGCATAATATTGAACGCTTGGAACCAGCGCTCATACTGCAGCTATTATTTGGAACTTGGGATACGCTCGATATACAGATAATGTATATTATCCATTGCTTATAATATTGATATGAGAACAAGGTAAAATAATGCACATTGATAAAATCATTGAAATAATAGACCCTCTTAATTCATAATAGTTGAAAATATAAAAGAAGTATATTTTCACACACACAACCACTCGCACGCACACGCACACGCACACGCACACGCACACGCACACGCACACGCACACGCACACGCACACGCACACGCACACGCACACGCACATGCACACGCACACGCACACGCACACATTCATACTGGCGCCAATATAATATAGAAATATACATAGAATTATAATTTAAATGACTTTTATTCTCCAAAGTGCCTATACGTACATTGGCAATTTTTTTTACTTTGACCCCTTATATGACCCCGGAAAAACGAGGATTGTTGATCATTGGGATATTCGTTCTCCGTCCTATAAACTATCGTTTTCTCGGGATTAGATTCGCATCCACAGAAAGTGTTTTTCTGGATGGTTTGTTCTGGGACTTTTACGACAAAAATACACTCGTAATGTTTGGTATATTCCTCTACACTTACGTTTACCTAATGTTGGCTATTAGATTAGTTAAGATTATGTAGTGTTTTCACAGTGCCTGAACACCTATATCTAGGGTAACCTGTATTCTAATGAACATGTTAAAATATTAAAGTTTATTTTTCGAACAATCTGACAATATTAAAATTGCTGGGTGATTTCAACCTAATCAGGATTCAGTCTTTAGAAAAATTACCAGGATTGCAGAAGTTTTAATACTTCGATTGTTTTCTTTCAGTTAACACATTTTTTTAACTATATACGATTAGCGTAGCTGCGACTTTTTTTAAAACTGACGAATTGATGTTATGTTTGATGGTAAATCTACAAGAAGACAAAACGGGACGATAAATCATTTGGTGTGAAAAGATACACTACACCACCAGACATAAACTTAGATGTTAGATATTAACCATCCGGGTAGTGTCCATAACACTACCCGGTTTTTTAATGAATCCTTAATTGACACTTTGGACAAAATTTGGTCCGTCATAACTCCTATACATAAGTATATAGACTGGCAAATGTATAACTGTCTTTATAAGCTTATTTTTGTCTTATATCTTGTTACAAAACACGACATCGGAATTTGAAGCCATTCTGTATATAGTTGACTATAATGTTATAATATTTTCACTACCTAAAATATTATCATAATCTCTCAGAATAAATCATTTTCAAAATGTTAACATTATACAAAAATTTTTTTTTTCATAGTCATTATTACATTTTCACGTTTAATCTCTAATGAAGAGTAAGTAATTATTGTTATTAAAAATGCTTTACTTTGAAGTGAGTGTTAAAATGGAATGTTATTAATTAAATGTTTATTATTACAAGACTATACTTTCTTATTCACCAAAACTAAATCAAAAGATCTGTTTTCACTGACGATATTTGAACTTTTTCACTTTTAACTATTTGTTAAACCTTTCCATCATTACATTTTTGTACGTTAAAGAACTTGTAACTGTTAGAATTGAATAACATACAAATATTTGAATCATAATTTATTTTATTTTGTACGAATATAATGAAAAAAAAAATTCGTTACGCTGGAGCTGCTTCAACTTAGCGAAATTCCATAGAACATAAAAATCACTCTCTAGCGGTCACAATTTGAGTGTGATCAAAATGAAATATCATGTTTGATATGATTTTGGTATTTGCAAGGTCAATTTTATTATTAAATAGCGTAAGCCAAGGGGAAAGGGGACAGGAGTTAAGTTGTAGAAAATCAACTTTGCTACAATTCATTTCCTTATCATTTTTTTTTAAACTCTAATGTGTACAGAGAATATTTAGAATTTTAACTTTCAATCTTTAATTGTAAGTACTTCTGTAAATATTAGTGTAACAGAAAAATGATAAGACACAAAATTATAGTAAAACTAAGTACCTAAAATTTTACTCATTATAAATATTTTTTAAATATTAAGGTGGATATGCCAAATTTTGTGTTCCCCCTCCCTTTAAACCCCCCCCCCCTTTCCCATTGCCCCATTTTACCCATTAAAAGTTTTGAATACCAAAAGCGCTTCAAATACCAAATTTCAATAAATTCGAAATAAATCTGTGACCGCTAGAGAGTTCATAGACACATAGACACATATATATATATATATATATATATATATATATATAATTATATATATAGTAGGTAGGATCGATTGAAATTTGAAGAATTTTTTACGAAATTCCAACATTGGTACAAAAACAATAGCTGCATTTCCTTTGGAGGAAAATTGCTTAAATACCCAGTATATTCTGAATTTATAAAAAAATTTCAAACAAAAGTTGTTAATTTAAAAAATGAACATTTTTGTCATTTTTTTAAATCTCTTACAGTTTCAACAATGGACAGTTTTCCCCAGTTTGCCCAAACATGGTTCGATTAACCATTCTCGAGCTTGACATTACTTTTTAGCTCTAGAACACACATTCAAAATTGTAGCTCGTTGGTTTTTGAGTTATAGTGTTTACAGACGGACGGGCGTTTATTTCTGCGATCAATATTTTCAACCGTAACAAACTTGGGGCTAGACCTAATATACCATGGTATATATTATATACCGGATATAAAAATAGAACTTAAAGAACATTTCACGTTCAATGAAGAAGGTACGCAGGTTTGAGAAAATCAATGGATACAACAACAAAACACTTTGAAAACTTCTAAAGTACAAGATAATGGAGACTTGATATGATCCTCCCGTATAAAAACCTTTTTTGATGAGTCCAAATAAAAAACTGTTTAGTGAAAAAATAATTTAGCGTTGACCATTCTATCCTTCAACTATTGCGTAGATTATTGAACATAATGCAATCTTTTCCGAAAATATCATATCGTAGTCGAAGAGGAATAGCATGTAATATCTCTGCAGAAGATACATTCGTAACCTCCTTAACTGAGGATCGTAAATTTTTAAGTACCTTAAGGTACAATTTTGTATCAGTTATTATTTTTTTGACAGCAAGTAAAGTGAATGTTGAGAGACCGGTTACACCGCTCGAATATACCGATGCTGTTAGGATGATAAGTAGTTGACAAAATATTCTTAGATCCCAAACTAGACAAAAATCTTTCCACATATGCGATTGAAACTTTTTACTTTGATCAGTACTGATCGTCGTAGGTATTCTATAGTGCGAGAATCAGAAAGCCTGGAATCGCCTTGACCCAACGCGAAAACCGGTCCACGATAGTGAAGATAGATCGACAACCTTTATTAAGGGGAAGAAGTCTCACAATATCTAAATCTACGAAAGCAAATTTGATATCTGGTTCTTCAATCGGCACACCTTTTCGTGACACGATCTTGTCAAATATTTGATTCGCGAAATATAAGATAAGGATTAAAATAAACTGATGGGTGACCGTAATGGTGGACAGATTCCCAAACATCCTCGAGGTGCCGATAGATTAGTAGATAGCATTTACTATAGGTATTTTGCCTGATAAATAATGATTGATCTAAATATGAAAGAAAAATAAGATTTAGAATGGAGTACAGTAGCAATCATCTCACGAGGAGTATGTTGTAGCTTAATTTTTTTTCCTGATTTTCCTGAAAAAAACTGAAGCTAGACCGTAATCTATGGTTCTGATTTTAAGAAAAGATATTAATAGAGAGTAACAATTATAATAAAAGATAGTAATAATTCCAGTATTAACGACCTTGTCCAAGATCATTTATCGATCTCAGTTATCTCTATCCTCTGAGAAAAGGGCAAGTTAGGTAGGTTCAATAAACATTTTAAAAATGTTTCCCAAGTTGTATCAATGCAACTGAATTTTCCTCCGAAAAACAATTTATTAATGATTTAATAGTCATAAAATGAAAGATCTATGTACACATTAGATACAAAACCAAAATCACAAAACATGACTGTAATGGATGTGAATGTAAGGATACAACGACCTTTAGTTAGAGGTATACAGGGTTAACGTTAGTGTTTCGTTTTTTGTTTTATTATGATATTTTTTTTGTTGTCAGATACACTTTAAAGTAATAAAATGCAATAATAATAATCTTTATTGCTAAAATACTATTGTATATATGCACAAGCGATCATGTGGCGTTGATTTCTTCTTTGTTTGATTTATATTCTATAAATTATATACTATATCTGTTATATATTTTTTGTAAGTATATATTTTGTATTTTTTAAAATAAAAAATATTAATGTATTATTTAACTAGACTCATATTGGTGTAATCAATAAATTTTCAAATACTTCAATGATTATGTACTATTTGGTTACATTATATTTTTATATGTTTCACAATTTTTGTATCTTTTGTTAATACTTTTTATTTTTTATTTTATCTGTCATAGATTTGGTATATCCTATGTGCAGAAATGTTGTAATAATAATAAATACAATATTAAAATATACTCATCGAACCATGTCAATCAATAAATAACAATTGACTATCGTTATATAGAAAAAAAAAGATGATGAAATAAATTAAATGAGTGTGTTTATCACACTTCTTATATATATATATATATATATATATATATATATATATATATATATATATATATATATGTATATATATATATATATATATATATATATATATATATAAACATATATATATATATATGTATAAATTTTAATTGTGTTACTAACGTGGAAGTATCAAATTGATTAAATTAACTAAAACGTTATTATGTTGCCACATGTAAGAGGAAACACATTAAGTCTGTGAAATTAGACTAGTATTTTCGTTGTCATCGTCAAAATTCGTCTCGAAGTATCTCGAATATCGAAAAAAATTTCAAAGCATGTCCATTCTAAACTTGTCAAAATAAAATACTAGCACTCGTTCTTTTCTCAAAAAAATTATCTTATTTGGCTTCTTCAGTCATGATATGTGAGAATTCTGAACTCAATTAACATCAGCTAGTATACTGTTTACGTTAATATAATTAATAAGAGTATAGTCGTTTAGTCCCAAGTTTATATCAGTTTGTAAAATTGATCGAAGGACTTGATAAGGAAATTATTGAAATATGTGTTAGTAAGTATTGTAATTACTTAATTTCTGAATACCTGTCTACCCCCGACAACATATTGATCCAAAAGGAAATACCATAACCATCTGAAATAGATAATAGGACCACGACAATGTATGTATACGAACCTGACATAGCTGACATGGAAGATCATTGCTGTCATTTGAATAGTGTAAGTGTCTGCCATATGTCATAACTTAGTTGATGATGTATGATTTGGCTTTTGGCGTTTCCTTAAGACTAAGTCATCCGTAGTATGGTATCCGTTGAGTAGTTAGACTCAACTGTGATAGTAAAATATGAATTACTAAGGGTTACGTTAATAAAATAAACCGAAAATTAATATTTTGTTAATGTAACTCTATTTATTTTATGAACAGTATAATTAATTGTTGAAATGTAGCCTGACTAAAGCCGCCATTTTGGAACATGGCTTCATGAGTAACTGTAACAATAACAGATCTGCATACGAGAGAATAGGAATTTTTCCAATTTCTTTAACATGATTTGTTTAACAACTGGAATAGAAACACATATATGTATGACTAAGGAGCCCCGAATAAATGATTTTGAGGAATAACTAACATCCATTTATAATGATTTATCAGCGATTAAAACGAGGGTTCGCGACAATCATATCTAGACATTGACAACTCCTAACATAATCGAAATATAAAATATTATTCTTATTTAAATATTATTATACTATATACATTAACGTGTTTTTGTTACTCGAATGAGATTTGTGTATGTTTTTCACATTTCGGTTACTTAAACGCAATTTATTTCATTTAAATTTATTAGTTTATTTTTTTATAAATCACCCGTTTTTACAATATATTTCAGATCTTATTTATAGATTTATAGATCGATTATATGTATAATTTGATGGCCACTTGTCCTACAAATTTAGTGTTTCAATTTCCCAGTCCTACGCTCTGAACATGTCAATGTAAAATTTTCATTTATAAATTAGAAAAATATTTTCTTATTTCAATGACACACAACGTTTATACATATTTTATCTCTCATTTCATCAACTTTTAGTTCATAAAAGAATACTAATATTGTTTTTATCGTGAATACACTCAATCACGCCAAGTAACGGTTATTTAAGTAGCGCCAAGTAATAACTATATATATTCCGTTATTTGAACATGTTGGGGGTGGGGGAGCTGTCTGGCACACCATCCATTTTGTAGGTAGGACACAAGTTTTTTTGAAGTCTTTATTACATTATCTCTCCATTTAACTAACAAATTAACTGTTACTGATCAAATTTTTGCTATAGTCAAACAAACAAGTTACTCTCTTACGCGCTTCGCTAGTCATTAACATCGATAATTTTCACCAGAGAAAAGTTGGGCGTCTCGTCGAAAGGAAGCTACTGACAAAAATTTTGCCTGTTACTAATCACTAAAAAAAATCGTGCTGTACTGTGGACTAGTTGATACACAATAAATTATTGATTCCCATTCTCTTCGATCCTTTCAATTTTTTTTGAATTTTTCACATGAATTAGGGTGTTAATAAAATAGTGGCTTTGAGTGTCCATAGATTGTTAGAGAAACCACGCTTCCGTTAGTTCCGAGTAAATTCAAAGTTTATTAAATTAATTTGCTTCAGGACTAACGATTTAAGGGCCTTCAATTACTTCAAAAACATTGTTTTATACTCCTGTTATTTTGTTCCATCACACAAATATTTTTTATATACATCCATTTGCATTTGATTTATCATGTAACATGTAAATCCGATCAAAAACATTATTATAAATAAAATTTAAAGTTTCAGAAAACAAAAAAATATGCTATTATTAGGTACAATATGAACTAAAAGATACAAAATAATTTAAAATACAATAAAATAAAGAGATTGACAGAAAAATTAACTTTAATGTAAACAAAAGCATGACTTGTTCTTGTTTTAGTTCTTATCTTAAACTCGAAATTTTATTTTTTATTCTTTAGTTTTAAAACAAAATAATTTTTTATGTTGTAGTTTCGTTCTTCATTACTCGCTCTGCTCGCAAGGGGGGTAGCCCCCTTGACCCCCAAGGCGGGTTTCGGTCTTGGCTCCATGTCACAGAAAATAACATTGCATGAATTGTAAAAAAAGTTTTTTGGGGGTGTTTTTCCGATTTTCTGGGGCGTTGCAATAAAAAACCTGAATTTTTCCGATTTTTCTCGTCGGTTTCAAGCAATTTCGCGTCGAATGCAAAAAACCGCATCTTTCTATGACGTCTAGAAGTGCCTTAGAGTTTGTATAGATCAGTCAGCTTCACTTCAAGTTTTTTAGTATAGTGGATTATTCCCACGAGTGATTGAATGAATCCAATTCTTACCAAAGCAAGTATATATCGAATATAGCATTGGAAATATATGTCAAAACTAATTTATCTAAATTTTAACAGTTGGAAATTTTATTTTTTTATTAAAATTTTATTGATGACATTTCCATAGAAACTATCAACTTTACGCTATAAATTGTTTTATATAAGATATGCAAATTTGTATTTTGGCTATTAATAAATTTAAATTTTTATTTTATTTTGTTTAAAAAAAAATTTTATTGCCATCGGTTTTACGTCCTGAAATTTCAGATTATTCACACGTCCGGAAGTTGGTGAAAACTCACTTAAAAAATTTCATTACATTCATACATACAATTATACATACATTCATACATACATAAATACATACATGCAAGTCAAGCTAATAAAAGTTTGTTAAAAAGAAAATTTCGGGTAACTCCTTAGTATTTACGCCTTAAAAAGTAGTGTTATGAAAGAGAGGGTCAAGTAATTTACCAAGTGTAAGAAAATGAATATAACATATTCATTATACATAAATTTATTATAAGTTTCTCCTTAGGAAATTAATGAGGGTTTAATATATAAAATGTAAGAAAAATTTTGTTCAATTTTTTATTTTAACAAGTTTGAAGATTTTAAAATTTTTGAAATTATTTAAAACAAACAAAAAATTGAAAATATTACAAATATTAAGAGTACAAAAAGAAAAATTTGAAATTGAAAATATTATTTTCGGTTTTCAAAAAATTTCACTCCACAATTTTGACAAAAGGTAGGCATCTGTTTCTAAAGATTGTTTATGATTTCTTAAGGAAACAGTTCTACATTCTTTTCTCTGTTATAGACCGTGGTGTCTCCGAAACGGAGGTAAAACCCCATTGTTATTATCATTATTACATTCTTTTCTTGTTGAACAACAAGTATTGAAAGTTTATAACAATTGCAAAAAAGGTACCAACAAAAAAGTGTGCAAAGTGGACACAAAATATAAAAAATAGATCTGTCACAGTGTTTTTTTCTCTCCTTCATCAATAATATTCCCATTCACAAACACATCCATAGTATTTTATATCCTAAGGGAATAAACACGTTATCCATCTACATTTTTATAAAAATTCTCAATGCAGTGTTTATTATTGTATATATATGTATATCGACTATACACACAATACTTACAGGCCTTGATGTGTACATTCAACAACACATATTGTATCACTCTATACGTATATTGAAAAGAATATATTGGAAAATTTAAATTTTTATAAATAGATTTTACTGTAGAAACAAAAAAGAATTAATTTATTTTTTAGATGTTTTTATCCATATCATGTGTTGTTGTTGTTGTTGTTGTTTGTTTGTTTGTTTAGTTTGTGTCATAGTCGATTTTATGTTGTTCTATACTACGTGATAGTATTTTTGCTTATAGTACAGTTTCTTGGCTGTAAAAACCGGGTGTTTCGCACTCTTTCGAAAGATTGCCTGAAATAGAGATACAGCAGGTGGCAGACATACCAAAAAAAATAATGATAGCTAGATACAATGCCAGAAGATCAATCTAGCGTATTGGCAAAACTAGAAAGAGATAAACCTTGTGGCTATGGGACTTATCGGGCACTGCAGGCTTAAAAAGCATCTATCTCTTATGAGGATTGATACTTCCTACAACGTCTTTGCAGAACGTTCCTACAGAGTCAGAATTAGATTCGGCTCAACCGAAATTACCTATGATTCTGCCTCAAACTGGAGGAATCATAGGTAAAACAGCTAAAGTGGAGCTCTGACCTGACATTCCCAAAGGAGAAGGATAGGTTCGACAATAAACACAGAGCTAGAGAAAACGACCCAGATGCGATAGAGGTTAGAAAAGGTTGAGGTAATGGGTTTCTAACGATCGGTAAAAAAGATGTACTTGCTGGGTATCACCCTCTCTTTCACTATTCCTACTAATACTATTAGCCTGAATATGGCATACATGTAACTTTCAGGTACGGACTATAGTGTAGATGTTGTACACTTGATCACAAAAGTACCGTTCTTTTTTCAAAATTTTAAAATTGATTTGTTTTTAACTCATTTGGTTTTCGAAATAATACTTTGAATAGCAGTTACTCATTATAAATATACTAACAACTTTTACACGAACCATTTACCAAAAAAGCAAATGAATAAGACACAAATAAAATTTCGAAAAAATGCTCATTTTGTGGCCCATAGTACGTGTTTTCACACAATTATTCTATCGACAGGAATAATGACGATCTTTTACAAAATTTTACCGTACCATACTGTTTTCCATAAAACGGTTAGAACAAAACTTGTTAGTATTTTGATTAAGAACAACGGTTAGTCAACCCACCAAATAGATATATATATACAGATTTTTTTGTTTGTTTGTTGATAGAACCATATTTCTAGCTAAAGAACCGTGCTATTGTAGTCACTCTTTCATTAGTTATGCGATGGCCATTGTGAAACAATAATGGTTTTTAACAATGATATGCAGAGTATATCGTAAAATGTAGATAGAGTTTTAGCAATTGAAAGGCCTGTAACAGAGAACTACGATTTAGTGTATTATGTAAATAAAAATTAATTAAGCTCAGTCAGTTTCATATGATGCAAAAACCTAGAAATCGAACGTATGTATAATCTCCAAAGCAATTTCGTAAATTCTCAATATTCAAGCTTGGTTACACATAAATGGAATTCAAATGGATAAATTGAAGTTTAAGCTGCATATTTCTTTTAAGCCACGACTAAGCCGAATTAGTATTTTTTGTTCTTTGCTATCTTTTTTTCCTAACAAAAACTTCTTGTTACGAACCCAAAATCGGGCTTCATCACATTTCATTTTTTTAAATATTATTATTGCCTTATATAATTATTGTTCACGCTTCGGGTTGTAGCGGGCGCATTTCGCCAATTAGTTTTTAAATAAATATTATTATTAACATTACCTTAAAGCATTCAGGTATTGAATTCAGTGATTGCGAGATGTTGTGCAAGGCTTTCAGTAAAAATTCACAACTCCGTTGAGATCAGAGTTTAATTTGCACCTCGGTCGAAGTCAGTTTTAATTTGCACCTCGGTCGAGTTCAGTCTAAGTTCAATTTACAACTCCGTTTAGTTCAGTTTTAATTAGAAACTTCGTTGATCGTACACCAGTCGAGCTGCACACAATTTCGCCATGTATATCCGGACCGTACTTGTCAAAAATATCTGATCCAGATCATTTTGATGCGAAGACCGAATTAGTTTATTCACGCTCGTATCAAATTTAATAAGTGAATTATTGTAATTGGTACAGCTACATGTAAGTCCAATTAATTTATTTATTTGTTGTAGTAATTAAACTGTTGTAGTAAATAACTTTTTTTAACATGCACCTTCACGTGTACAGTGTTAGGAAGTTAATGACGCCGTAGAGGCGTGGGTCTATTTTAGTCATCGCCAGGGATAAATTTAATTTGGTATTATATCAATTCCTTCTGTGTATAATTTTGATATTTATCGACGTCTAATTTTTGAGATTTATCGATCCCTTGGTGATATACCGGAATATACGATACTTATTCAACCTTGTTTGTATAAGCGTTGCGTTAGATTTATTTTAGGATAATGCTTCTACGATAAAATAGCTTAGCAGACAATTACGTGAACACACTATTTTCCGCTCTCCAAAGAGGCTCACATACTCGCTCCCTTCTAATCAACAGGTCGAGATCTTCTTAAATTATTACATTGTACGTTCAAATCTTATCTTTCGACATGTTGCTATATTCTAATTTATTCTCATAAATATTTTAAAATTTCATCATAATTGGGAAACTCTACATTTTTTAAATACTTTGTCAATTGTATTTTTTTGAATTTGTTCATATTTAGCGAACACATAATGATGCAATTTATTCTCGAATTCGATATCACTAAAATCAACCTTTTCTAAATCTCGGGTGTATGGACGTGCTTGTGTTTGGTACACTTAAATATTATCTATTGAAAAATATTTTTTATTTATATTCAAAAAGGTGCATCAGCGCACATCAGAATAACTATGTATATTAACGTTTGTTTCGTAATTTTTAGCTACCCCATATAATTATAAATGGGGTAGCAATAGGGTTTATAATATATAATTATAAACTTTAATTTTCTTAAATTCACAATAACATATTGTTAACCATACCTGTTAAGATATTATTTTTATTTTTCTACCGGTTATGTAAACTCAAATAATTTGTCAATCAATATTCTCAGTTTAAAACTGTTGAGGATATGATTCCTTTATTTATTTTCTACAGGTCAGCTCACTTGTAATATTTTTGTAAAAATTTCTTGTATGTAAATACGTCTGGAATTTATTTATTGTAAATGAAGATTGAATTGAAACCAGTTCTTATTATTTTTAGATAACTTCCTTATTTCAGATTATCTTTTTTTAAATCGATGGACGATGAAACTAATTCGTATGATAATATTAGTTTACATAGAATGTAGATCCTAATCGATCAGTATCGGACGCTTAAAATTCTAGGGGAAGCTCTAATCTTTTACTATCGGAGTGCACCACAAATAACTCCTCATTATTTAGACTTCTATGGGCCAAGCACGCGAAACTGTCGATTTCTTTTAATTTAAATTTTCGTTGAACGAACTCAATTAGTTCAATCGCCTTTATTAAATCAATCAGGCTAATTAAAATCCGACTGGAGTTGATTACATGGCTTTGATTTAATTTTTTATTTTTATTCATTTTTGAAACCCACGAAGCAAAAGTATTTTTCTATAATTTTTTTGTTTCATTGTTTGCTCTAAAGCAAATAGTTCATATAGCAGAGTTACTGTATATGTCAACTATTTTCTTGTAAATAAGTAGTAATATTCTTACTAGGAGCATTGAGCACTACCACAAGAGTGACGCAAATACAGCTTATATCACGGCGTTATCAGCGTCTACTGTGTTAAATGGAACAAAGCTGAACGTTTTAAATACAAACAGAGTGTTAGAAATCGTTAAGAACTATCGAAATATGAATAAGAGTTTAGATGAATTTTGATTCAGTATTTTTCAGCTGTGTGGTCTCCTAAATAAAACATAATAGGATCTTAGTGCATATGAAACTTTTTTCATATTTCTTGAAACCCAGAGTTTATTTTTACGAACCTGATGAGCTAGCATATTATAATGAATATCGTCGTATTCCATGCCGAAAGACGTGTCGTAATAGATTTGTACAAAGCAGATCCTCAACTCACAGTGATATTGGTGATAATCACATAATTTAGTGAATTTTTTCAATGAATTATCGATTTGGATAGCTTTTTACTACTTTCTGCATTGGTTTTCTAAAACATGTATGTTGTTTCGCGTATACTTTGGGCTGAAGCGAAATTTGGGTATCAAAAATAAGTTTCTAAGTCTCACATTTCTATTCACAGAGTGGATGCGAAATAATTTGCCTAACTTCGTCGGGTGATAAACGAACGTATTTAGATTTGGGGGGATAAATGAAGAACAACCACTGAATATACACTGTAACTAGTTAACTAATTACTCAATATTTACACAATAGACGAGAGAGCTACCGTGTTTACAAATAACAATATATTAACCACCCAAAAAGTTGTTTTCACAACATGAATATGACCTATTGAACAAACCTATCAATTAACAATCAGTTGCAATTGTTTTTGAGAAATGTTTACCACAATCTTATCCTACACGTTAAAAATAATACCTCAAACGCACCCCAGTAGGAATATGCAGTACCGGATTATCCACGTAGCAATAGTTAGCAAATGGGAAGCCTTTCACCTGTGCAAAAAAAATCTATCGAAGAAGATAGGTATGGTATATCACCCACTGTCCAATGGAAAGATGTAGTTTTTATTCTAAAACTGAGCGCAGACCACAAATTATATATTATTTTGCAAGTAGAGAACACCACAACACTTGGAAGGGAATCACTTAATATTGTCTTCGAGCTGTTGGTATAACTCGAACATCTAGGAATTGTTTTCTATTAATTATCAATAAGAAAATAATTAATGGATATTTTATTTTATATGTCTACTATTACAATCAGACGTTTCTTTCACATTAGTTTTTTTCTCGATACGAGCCATCTTGAGTGAAATTTGTTTTTATTTTCGAACTATTTTCTTTTCATCGTGTTGTAGTTTCGCAGTTCTAACTTTTCTTTTGTGCTATAGTTTTAAAACTATTAAATTCTATAAGACATTAAACCAGTGAAAATGAGGAACACGAGAAGCACTGAAGCATAAAGTAAGGTTTTTATTTTGTTAATACATGGGTACATCCAAGCCATGTGGTCTACATTTTCAGATGTAAACCAAAAAGTTAAGGCCCTAAGTGGCTGTAAAAAATATTAGGATCAGCAATCAACTTCAAGAAAATGCAAGAAAATTCAAGAAAATGCAAAACAGATGTAACTTCTGCTCTGGATAGAAAATAGCACGAGGCTTTGTAACTTCAATTTTATAATTTTTTAACGGCGAAACGGTGGATAACGTTTTTCTTCAACAATAAAGTGCATTGAAAATGAGTTAAGAAACATAATGGGACAAGAACGTCTAAATGACCTCACTTTAATGAACATAGAAAATGATCCATACTTAGATATATAGATTTGACTAGTATTATGTATAAATTTGCCCACATTTAATAACGAAAGTTTTTTTTTTTGTAAATAAACTGTTTTAATTATATCTTCAAATTTAATACCTAAAACAAGCCACAGGCCTCTGATTCGCATTTGCTACAGGCCCCGCGCTGTCTTAATACGGCATTGCGAGTTTGTAATATATATTAAACATATTAGTAACAAATTACCTACAACAAGGGTATGTAACGAGAATTTACTGGCTTGTGATTTTATTTATTTTATTTTATTTTATTTTTTTTGTTTCCTTGTTTTCTATTATCAGTTTCCTTGTATATTCTATTATGCTTGTTTTCTAAAAAGAACTATAAATAGGTCTACTGACTTAAAATGGCTTGAACAGTGATCTACCCACTGGTAGTCACTTAAAAAACTATATAGTAAGCAATATAATATTTTACGTAAATCTAAATCTTAGGTCTAACACACTTTGTCTATTCAGTCTTTTCAAACTGTCACTATTATCTAAAAGATTTATCACTACAGTATTTGGATGCCGTTCAAGGCGAGTCATGTATATGTCACTGAATCGCGAAATTTCTTCACGCACTGTGGGCACTTGGAGACTACGATGAATGTCATCATTACGCACATACCATGGAGAATCACTAATTGATCGTAACACTTTCGATTGAAAATGTTTTAGTATTTCGATGTAACTGTTGCTCGCAGCTCCCCATAGTTGAATCCCATAGGTCCACACAGGTTTTAATATAGTTTTATACACTAGCACTTTATTGTCAAATGATAGCTTTGATTTTTGTCCTATAAGCCAATTATATTATAAAAGATTTAAGTTAAGTTGGTTTCTTTTGGTTCAGATGTGTTTTCGTCATGTAAGTCTTCTATCTAGGTACAACCCCCAAGTGGATAGATTTTATGAATATTATATTATACAATCTGCAGGTACTAAATGTACTAATTTCGATGATTTTTATCAAGAGTTATTGCCCTACGAAGACAAATATACTATATTGGAAGTACATGAGAAACTGACGAAAAAACAACAGTCATTATTAATTCGTTTGAAATGTCTACCTATAAAAGGGATGAATTATAGTGTGGTGGTAAGTATAATCTTTTTCTTTTACTGTTTGTTGTTGTTTTTTCCCGTCGTATTTTTATATCCTGCTGAATCAATCACACACACAAAATATATAATACTCTTCCGTCTTTCAAATCATTCATTTTTCTTCATTTTCATCATCATTATTTTTGAGAAGAAAAAAATGTATATATATGCGATGCGATGTGATGGAGGAGATTGGTTTCGTTTGGCTATGCAGTGACAATACTTTTTTCCTCTGACTATCGTTATTATTTTTATTATTATTATATTGTACTTTTTTCTATAAGATTTATGATTTTGTTGCGTTGTTTCAATCGAATATTTGTAAATATATCTGTCTTTGTTTTCATAATATTGTTGATCACGGATACTTTATACTTGTCAAATCGTGTGTATTACGTATTCGTCTACAGTATTTCCGTTCTTTATTTTGGTCCATTGTTTTTTCTGTTTTTGTTTTCTTTTTTTGTTGCTTTAGTTTGTTTTTAACTAAAAGTGGAAATTTGTTTTGAAGGTAATAATGAACATCTAATATTGTTTTCTGACATTTTTTCAATAATGAATTATGTTTTTAATTTATAATTACGTAAGTTTATAATTACAATAAGTTTTTTTTTTTATGTCAGTAAGTAATTCTTTATAAAGTTTACTTAACGATGTATACATATTTTTTGAAGGATGATTGTCAATAGAAATTACATAATTACGATTATAATCTAATTAAATTTTGAGTTGTTTATTTCGGAAGCAGATGGCAGAAATCATAGTTGTTCTTTACATAGTTTCTTGATAATTAGTTTCTTGCGACTACAAAATTGCTGACGATACAGTAAAAAGTCAACAAGTGTTAAAATTCTGAAAAAGTAACATCATCCAACGATACATCCATAAAGTGATAATAAAGTTGTTCATTGCATTTCTACGGTAGTTAACAAAACTATTGACTATTTATATAAATTATAACTCTTATAATTTATTAAGTATTTAAATAACTATCATTCATTCCGGAATCTACGTACAAAGATTGACCTGGTGGCAGCACTATCCCTGCCTCTTGTTGGAAACAAGTAAAACAAACCAAAAAAGTGATAAGTGTATCAAGTCGTTATTGGTCAAATTCCAGGATACGACAATAAATATAAAGTGTTTTTACAAGTATCTAACCCAATATGCTCTTCTAATGTCTGAACATCAAACACCAACTTTAGACTTCATAAAGGTGTAACGTAATATGTTGAACTACGTTCACTTTACGGATAGAAACCGATGCGGTGTGATTGTCGTATATCTGCCATAGTGTAAGGTTTACCTACTTTAAATAAACACAAACGTGAATCCACTTAGTACGCTTGCAATTTGGATTTAAAATTCCAGACACGAGTATAAAAATTAGATTTTTGGTTGTTTAGAGTTTAATTTGAGGGGTTGAAATGTGAAGCATCGTTTAATATATATGATGTACTTTATTTATGCATTTAACAAAGTTTAAAATCCGCAGTTCTGCACTACACTTATGACCAGAAGTATCGTTGAAAACACTTTGAATAAAATCACAAATAATGATATTAAGGTATTGATTAAAAGAAAATTGTGGAATTGTGAATTATATAGTAAAGAGGCAAATTTGTGAGTTGAAACGGGAAATAAAAAAAATTTGTTTTCAAGATTATTGTGTGGGGTGTTAATTAAAAAATTTTGAAGCATCGTTTCAAAAATGTATAACAAATATCTTTTTATGTTATTTTTCTTAGAATTTTTTCTAAAAAAATGCTTCGAAATTGTTTTTACGAATCTCTTTAGCTAAATTTGTAAATTTACATAAAAAGCCACTAAATAAAGAGTTTGTTTATATTATCGGTAATTTTCGAATTTATTTTCTTCAAATTCGTTATAAGAGCTATGATTTAGGAAAGCATAATATTCGTGGCTGCTTGTAAGCATCATAGGACACCAGCAACCTGAAAACAAATTTTTTTTTTCGTTTTAAGGTCAGAATACGAAACATATTAAGACCTTTCGTGATAATTATATTCTTAAGGTAAATGAAATAAAATATATGTTTTAAAGAAATTATAGATACGACGTTTACGCATGACAAAAAGATGAAAGGTGCAGTTCGGGGTCTGTGCTGTATATTTTAGTGTAAACATGATTCCGATCCTGATCGTCACGAGAATATCATGCCACCATGTAACGAACGAACAGATGTCATAGTCAAATTTACTCGAACCATTCGAGTAAAATTGGAGAATTTTCGAAAACTCTTGAAATAATTAGCCCCAATTATTATTTTCATAAATAAGGCTCTTCATAAATAAGACTCTTTTCATAAATACATATAAAATTATGAGGAAGTCGGCTCGTAGGGTAGAGGACCAGTCTGGTGATAGTGTTAGAAGGATGGCAAACAGTTGTTACTTATTACATGGAAGATTCTCTGAGAACCAGCTGTGTTTAAATTAGCTTTTTTTTGCTCTATTAAAAGCAACAAATTTCCAACTAATTTGAATTTATTGACAATTTTATTATACTTGGATGGAAAAAATTCCCACAATCATTTTATTTATGGAACACATTTTTTCACTAGGAATATACAAAATACTTAAGCCATTTGAATGATAGTTTTTAACCGATTTCAAACAAAACAGCACGTTCTCACTTAATCGTAAACTTTTATATTTTTAGCGAATTTCCTCCAATGGAAATGCAGCTATTGTTTTTGCACCAATTTTGGAATTTCGTAAAAATTTCTTCAAATGTCCATCGATCCTATCTATTTTATATTAAAAATTACTGTCGCTAAAATTTATATATATATATATATATATATATATATATATAAATATATATATATATATATATATATATATATATATATATATATATATATATATATATATATATATATATATATATATATATATTTACTTTTAGGTGTCTGTGGACTCTAGCGGTCACAGTTTTATTCCGATTGGAATTAAATTTGGTATTTGAGGCGCCTTTGGTATTCTAAAGGTCAAGTTCATTAACGGGGAAAATCGGACAAGGGGGAAGGAGGATTTCGAATGATGGGGAAACACAAAATTTGGTATATCTCCCTTAATATTTGTAAAATCGAAAAATTTATCAGGAATTAAATTGTAAGTTTTACTGTAATTTTGTTGCTTTTCATTTTTCTATTTCACTAATATTTACAGAAATATTTACAATTAAAGATTGAAAGTTAAAATTCTAAATATCTTTGTACACATTAGAGTTTCAAAAAAATGATAAGGTAATGAATTATAGCAAACTGGATTTTCTACAACTTTACTCCTTATTACTCATTTTTCGATTATTCTAATATTAAGAGAGATATTTTATATTTTGTGTTTTCTTCTATCTTTATGTCACCCAAAATAACAACTGAGTTAATTGCTTAAATACCGGTTATAAACGGAATTAATGAAAACAAAGTTTTTAATATTTTCTTTCAATTTTATCAAATTCTTAAGAAAAGTAAGCATATGCATTTCGCATTGAATTACTTCAACGAAAATCTAAACATTATATTCGTTTCAGTACATGGCTTAAGTAAAAGCTTGTTTTTAAAAATACTTTTGTTTATATTACTTTATTTTAAGAATAAAAACCTCCATGTAATTTTCTATTGCTTCCACTACTTCAAATATTTATCGATACTTCCATCTGACCGAATATTATATTGCGCCTATAAGTCCTAGATGAAGCATCCTAGCGAAATAGTCACAGTGTAACCGATTAAAGAACATTGAATTCTCCGTCAAATGAATTATATTTAATAATTCAGTTAAGTAGTATGGTCGAAAAGTAGTTAGTCTTCGGCTAAGTAGTATGACTTAAAAAAACAAAAAACTTTTATTTGAAACTTATTTTCATGCATTCAATATTTTTGGCGTAAATAAAAAATTTACGCCACATTTATGCAATATTTACACCAAAACTATTGGATGTATGAAAAAAAGTTCCTAACAAAAGTTGTTTCTTTTTATAATATAAATATATTTTTATGTAAAAAATTTACTCTATCTCGCACCCTGTAAATGATAGGTTATAACAGGAATGCAAAAGAAACAAATAAGTATACGTGTGATCATTTGAAAATTACAACTCCAATATTTCTCTCAGAGTAGAGATATTTATTTCTTTTAGAGTTTCTCATTTCCAGGCTGCAAACTAGGATTGTCGATTTTTGACCATACTACTTAACCGAATTATTATGTTGTGGTACTCATTCGACGTAAAATTTAATGTACTTTTGTTGGTTATTCTATGAATTTTACGCCAGGATGTATCACCTAGAAGTAATAGACGCAAAACCAAAAAAAGTTAAAAAATTATGACATTTTTTTGTTGCCAAAATTTGCCCCGAGGTCGCCCGTATTAAACGTTTTATGTTTTACATGTTTGTACCTAGATATACAAGTTAACAACAGTAACACCAAACTGAGTTAATCGTTTGAATGCCCAGTATATAATTATAATAATAATACTAATAATGGGGTTTAACCTCCGTTTTTGAGACACGGCGGTCTCTAACAGAGGCCACACACATCATTATTTTTCAACCTTAATTTATTTTTACTTTAAATTTTTATGATGTGAGTGGAGGATCAGGAATTAGTATTTGGAATTAGATTGGAGGATCAGGAATTAGTATGCAAAGAAGGAATTTGTAGGTGTTGGGTTGCAGCCGACTTTGATAGGAACTATGCCGATATTCATCTGGAGTTCGTCGAGGGGAACATGCAGAAAATCTTCACAAGCATTGCCGGTTACTTCTTTCTAGTCCGTACGCCGACAGTTTAATCAATCAACCGCCCCATTAACTTTTAATTGACAAACTGCCGGTGTCGGGACTCGAATCCATAACTTCCCAGGTCCAAGTAGAAACAACGCCTTAACAATCGCGGCTACTTGTCTGCTAATACCCAGTATATACTGAGTTGTACATCAGTTATTGAATTCAACAATTAACAATTCTGCGTTTTCGAATTGGTAACAATTCGCTTTTCGAGGAATATTTATTCACAAATGATGAGAAAAAAAACTATTGAGTTTATAAAAAATATTTTGAAACAAAATTTGTTTATTTTAAAAAGAAGAAGATTTTTGTTAAATACTTTTTTTTTTCTCTTACGGTTTCAAAGATGTATATTTTCCTCTCTAGCGGGAAGAGACACGTTCCCATTTTGAAAATTAACGAACTTGACCTCACTCTTTTGCTATAAATCATATATACTTAATTTCAGCTCGTTATTTCGTTTCGTCTTTGAGTTATGGTGTTCACGGACAGACGGATAGTCTAATCAGCCGAATTTGGCCATTGTAGGAACTCCAATGGAGTATTTATGCCAAGGATAAATATTTTCTAGCGTTACAAAGTCCGGGACTAAACTTAATATATCTTGTATATTTACATATTCTGGGTATAAAAAGTACTACACCAACTTTTGCATGATACAATAGCTCTGATTGGCGTGCTATTTATTTAGTACTATTTTCAAAAAAAACTTGACTTCAAAAGCTTATTCGTAAAGAACTTTTCATAGAAATATATGTTGCATTAGAAATAACTGTTTACTTTTTTGTGTATTTTTCTTCTGTTTTTTTGAAGTCACTTTTTTTTTGTTAAAAAGTTTTACTTCATTTATGTAGAAAAAAATTTAAAAAAAAAAAACAAATAAAAGACAAATCATATCACGTCACGTCGTCTTCCAACGAAAATAGGAGAGTGTCTTATATTAGTCTAGACATTCTGATGAAAATGAGTACCATTCACTTGTATACCATACATGTAATATTTTATTTTGCCATCCATTTTCTTTTATATATTATCTCTGTATATAATATACAGTGTGTGTTTAAACGTGAGATATAATCTAAATAATTTATTTTAATCCAATGAATTTTTAAAATTCACCCCACTAATTTCATTTTCATTGCTTATATGAAACGTGTTTGAATTACAAATTTTATGTGTATATGTCGATAGTGATAATTGGTGTGGGTTAAATGTGAAGTTTTACATATCAAAACACCATTGGTTTTTTTTTTAAATCGATTCATCTTGAGGTCCTGAATATTTTACCGTCCGACTCGTGACGGAACAGGGCCAAAATTGAATTTATTTATAACAAAAATATATATTCAATTCTATATAAGAAAAGAAAAAATTGAGCTTAGGCTCATTAAAATCGGTTTATTTGAACTCGAAGAAAAAATTCCCAAAGTTCGAAAAACGCAAAAAATTACTTCATTTTTTTTTTAACAATAGCAAAGTATAATGTTATAAATAACGTATGTTAAAAATATGTTAAAAATAAGGTGCTCAATTTCAGACCTTAAAAAAATTATGGCAGCGACAATTAATAAAATACAATGTGAGCTATTTTTATAAATAAAAAGGGTGCATTTGTTCCTAGACGAATAAATCTTTTTTTAAATTAAAGGTTAAACATTTACCGTTCTAACTATAAACTCAAAAAAAAAATATCCAACCAATATGGTTTATTTCTTTAAAAAAAAAACAGGAAAAAATCCGTCGGTATTCAAAATTAATTACAAAATAATATTTTTATAATTAAAATACAGCTTGATTAAATTTGTCAAAAAGAGACACTATGTTTCTGTAACTGTATAGACTATATGTCTATCTCATACATCCAAAGTATGAATGACTCGTCAAGCATAATATACAATTGGTAGATACTTGTCCAATAGCTTGTCCAATCATTCAAACGTTGAATGTATGAGATAGACATACAGACTATATAAAGATTATTAAAATAACCAAAGAGAACTCTAGGTTTTTTGAAATTACATTTCTAATTTTGCCCCAATTAATAGAACATTTGTTTGTATTTTATAAATATGTATTTCAACTACAATGTAGTCATCATCAGTATAAATTAGCTAATCGTAACTATCTCTGAGATATGAATTCAGAGATCTGTTGCTTGTTGCTAATTTTGTAGAATAACTTCTGATACCTGTTTACTGTCCTTTTTTCACAAACTTGGTCGTACGAGTGGTCGTTAAGGACAGCACTAAACAATTATTTATGAAAACACTGATGGTTTGTCGAACATTTTTGTACTACAAAATACCGTTAGATTCGCGATACAGAATGTTTTCTTGATTTACCATAAAATAAGTCTAAATATGGAAGTTTAGTGTTTAAAACGGAAGTTTTCTAAATTTATGATTATTGCTATGTAATTATTTTTTAACCCCCGATGCGAAAAGAGCGGGGTTATAAATTTGGAGCATCTGTGTGTCTGTCTGTTTCATGGTAGCTCTGAAACGAGTAGAGCGATTTGAATGCGGTTTTTTTATTAGATAGCTAGTTTCCTTGGCTCTTATCCATGTTTGATAAAAATCTGTTCAGTCGTTTAAAGATTATCAGATCTTTTCCAAGATGATACAGAGCTCACGCAGGCTTCAAACTTATAACATCCCGCTTTTTGCGTGGGGGAAGGGTTAGATAAATTTGGTGGAGGTAATGGGAGGAACTTTTTTTTGGTATTACGGTTATATATTTTTATACCCAGTATATGTGTAAATATACAAGGTATATTAAGTTTAGTACTGACTTTGTAACGCTTGAAAATATTAACCCGTGTCAAAAATGCTTCACAACGGTATTCATAAATTGGCCTAATTTGGCCATTTCCGCATGTATGCCCGTCTGTCTGTCTGTGAACCAGATAACTCAAAAACGAAAAGAGATAACGAGCTGAAATAGAGTTTTACTGCACATAGTTAGATTTTTAGTAATTTTATACCATGGAACAAGATTTTTTTATTTTTTTTTGTTTCTTGTTTTTGTAAACTATCATATATCTATCTATTGGCAGTAAGGTTGCTTTCGGTTATATTATACAAAAGGAAGTGACTAGCGCTAACGTAACGTTGGGCATTTAATTAATATGTCTGAACATTGATAACAATCAATTCAGAGCTTTGGTTTAGAATGGCAGAGGCCGTTGGTTCGATTCCCATGCTAGATGTGTACAATTTTTTTTATCAAGCATCTGATGTAAAAGAATGTTGTCAATGTTCAGATATATTCCTTAGATAGATAGATTGTAGAGGCTGCCCTGTGCGGATTACCATAAGGTTCATTGTGATGCTTAAGGATGTGAGGATGTTAGTGGAGTAGAAGGAATTTTTGTGTATAGACTAGGAATTGGTAGCATATGCAGCTGCAGCTGACTATCATTGAAACTATGCCGATATTCATCTGGAGTTCGTGAAGGAAACTGCAGAAAACCTTCTTTAGCATAGCCGGTTACTTCGTTATAGTCCATACCCCGACAGTTTAGTCAATTAACCGCCTCTTTTTTTTCTTAATAATTGACAAACTGCCGATGTCGGGATACGAACCCATAACCTCCCAGTTTTCAAGTTGGCATGCTTGGACTGGTATATTCCTTACATATATTCCTTACATGTCCTTATTCCTTAAATTCCTGTATATTCCTTACATTCCTTACATATCTTCCTTAAATTAAGTAAACGCTAGTAACTCACGTTGGCATGTATGACCGATAGGCAACCATAGGCAAACAACAATAAAAAGACGTTAGACTACAAAAAAAAAAATTCAATTTAAAAATTACGTAAATAGTACAATAACAAATTTATAATACATTGACATTAAGATAGTGTCCGATCTTATGCATTTCACTACCATAAAATCTCAGATAGCTCAGAGGCAAAGCGTTGGTCTAGAATGTCAGAATTCGTGGGTTCGATTACCATCCTAAATGTGTATGATTTTTCCATATCAAGCATCTGATTATTAATTCTTCTTGTATACAGAGTATTACCGAAAACTGATATCACACTTTGAGAGTGGTGTCAAATTACGAAAATTTGTTCATACAAATTTAGATCTATATATCCATTATTTACTACATTTGCATAGACAACAATACAATATCAAACGTCTACAAAGGAAAGTACTCATATCTCACAAATAAATCCTGGCCAGAATCTACCACATATGATTTATTTTCATATACTATTGTTCAGCTGTATTCGGTTGGAGTACTGTCTGCCGAAACATTTTAGAATTGCTTTTTTATCTTTATATAGAGAGTATACTCACGCAATATGTAAAGCAGAGATTATATCAATTATTACTGTTAACGAGTGTCTCTACGTTATGAAATCATTTGATGAGTAAGATAACTTCATGGGTTTGTTTCTTCGTGTGAGTATGTACATGAGTGTGTGTGTGCGTGTGTGTGTGTTTGTGTTTGTATGAATAGATGTGAAGAGTATATTTGAAGAATATATAAAGCTGAAACTACCAGTCCATGTGGCCGAATGGTCTAAGGCATTATGTCTGCGCAGTATGCCTACGTGGAAACTTGGAGGTTATTTGTTCGAATCCCGACATCGAGAGTTTGTGAATTAATAAGAATGCATCACAATGGACTTTATGGTCGACGTGTAGGCCGACCAGAGCAGTCTCTACAATCTATCTATCTATCTAAGCTAAAACTTGTCTGACTAACTGCGCCTGGGAAATGATTTTTCAGTTTTTTCGACGCAAACACGGTTCCTAGAGTGTTTTCCGTTCATATCAACTAATAAATCATTTGTCTTCTTATACCCGGTATATAATATAAACCAGGGTATATTAAGTTTAGTTCCGTTTTTGTAACGGTTGAAAATATAATAGGTTTTTATAAAAAATCCTAATTAGTCGATTTCCACAAATATGTCGGTCCGTCCGTCCGCCCGTGTCAACGCTATAACTCAAAAATGAAAAGAGATTGCTAGCTGAAATTTTGTATTTGTGTTCTAGACCTAATAAGATCAAGTTCGAATGGGCAAAATCCGACCATATTTGGGCTAAATGGGAAAAACTGGCCAATTTTGAAACCGTAAGAGCTAGAACAAATATGTAAAGACGAAAATTGTCGCTTTTTAAAAATAATCAATTTTTGTAATAAACTGTTTTACGTAAATTCAGTATATACCGGGTATTTAAGCAACAAACTCAGTTAGTTGTTATTTTCATTTGTTAAACGTATATTTTTGCATATACAAAATTCTAAATTTTTTCTGGAAGAATAGAAGGGGCAGAATTAGAAAAAAAAGTAGCTATAACTTTTTTAAAGCATAGGCTGAATTACAAAACACTCTATATATTAATCAAATTCAATTTACAAATTTAGAGTTTAACGTATATGTTTAAGGTTTTTCTTGGTGGAAAACTTTTTATGTACTCCATTTCTATTTTCTAACATTTTATTACAATTACACTTACTCAGATAATATTGTTTATTTTTATAAGCTGTTTCATTATGGGTTCTTTGTCTACTGCTCCGTGCCAAAATTTACAAAACAAAACACTTAAGAAACCACCTCAGTGTCTATCTGTCCGTCCGTCTGTCACAGATGCTATTCTCAAAAACTATTTAATTAAAATGATACAAATATGGTATTATTTTAATATTTTATGTAGTTACCCAAATACGGAAAAAGATTTAAAAGTAGAATTTTTCATTTACGAAAGTTAGTTTTGAGGGTTGAAATATGAAATTAATAGCATATATATTCTAATGCAATAGGAATGTTTAAAAATGTTTAAATACAATATTTAAAAAATCAATTTATTATATTGTATTTAATATCAAATTATTAAGCTAATTAAATGCATTAATTAAAAATTGGCAGCTCATTGTTGTATCGTGCAACAAAGAGTAGTTAATTTTTAATTAGGGCATTTAATTAAATATATATTTTTAATAAGTTTTGTTTTTTAAAATACATTCCTTTCTCAGTATATAAGGAACCACAATGAAATTTAACTTCACAGCGTTGAAAATGACCACAATGGACGAAACATATGTCACAATTATTGTATCAATAATTTTTTGAATACAAATAAAATTGATGGAACGTAGCAAAGTATTGTTTATTAATTTTCACAAATTCAAAATGTTCCACAAAGTAACGCTCCAATCCATACATACAATATAATTAATTTTTTTTAAATTGCTCTGCTGGTTAATAAGCTAGCAGAGCATGAGGTTACACAGTGAAATAAAGAGCAATTAATTAGCATTTAATTAGCTTAGTAATTTGATATTAAAAACAATATAATTAATAGATTTTTTAAACAATGCTCTGCTAGCTTAGTATTAAGCTAGCAGTTTAATAAAAGTTTAATCGTTTAATAAAAACCATGACCGTTTAATCTGAAATTTCATTTCACTCCCCACATAAAATCATATTTGTATAGTCTTGCTATATATGTTTTCACAAAAAAAATTTCCAGTAAATCGAGTAGGGTGTCAAATGAAAACTTATCGAAGCATTTTTGGGAAAAACGGTAAAAAAATACTGTACTCCATTCTTATCTCCAAGAATCTCAATTTTTTTAAATAAAATAGAAAATACAAAATTTGAATAAAATCATCAATATACTATGGAGCGCGAAAACTGTTATTACCAATTTAATGCAAAAAGGTTTAAAAATCATTCTATACTGAACATTTATTTATTTTCTCTAGTCTTTGTTTTTACGGAACCGTTTTTACGGAACCGTTTTTACGAAACCGTTTTTACGGACCGAGTTTTATATATCTGCATATGGACAGCATGAGTATTTCATACCAAATTTTTTACTGAAGCTTTTAAATTAAAACCTACACATGAATTGATAAAGCAATGCAAAGAATGTAAACGCTCAATGATGCGCTAACTTGAGAGTCACTTGACTTATACGTTAAGTATTAGTCGTTTCTCTGCTTTTTCTTAGGTAGAAAAGCGTGAGTTTTCATTACTATATATTATTATACGTATAAGTTTTACTTCAAAATTTAAATTATAATTTATGTTGTATGTTTTATTGTGTGAATATATTGGAGTAGAGACCAAGAATTTTAGGATTATAAATAACATCATCTTTATCGTATATTTTCTCTCATATGCAGCAAAGTATTTTCTTCAACATTGTCATGTTACTTCACATATACAATACTAAGATACATCTACATATACTCTTACAATCACTAATGGTAGTGAAAAGAGTAAGTAGCTACAACAAACAGCGATACATATTTTAATATGGGAAAATACATACACTCAGGGTTAAAAAAACCCATCCACCTGCGATCTTTCTGTTATTCAGAAATTGTTTAATACTACAGTCCATAAAAATATTTGCCACTCTGTTATTTAAGATTTTACCATCTTATCAACTTGAGTAAATAAAAATTTATATTTATATATATATATATATATATATATATATATATATATATATATATATATATATGTAAGTATATACATATATATATGTTAGTATATATATATATATATATATGTTAGTATATATATATATATATGCTGATATAATAAAAATTATTTGATATTTTGTAGGAGTTAAATGTTCGTGTACAAATTGGTCATATTATCTAAAATTTTATGCTTTCCTAATATTTTATTATGTTTTATTATCTAGATTTTTTACAATTGACATTATATATTTCATTATTTGTATAGATATTAATTACAATAGATGACAATTTGAACATCTTGTCACGAGTGAACAATTATCAAATGTCATCCACTTAGCTTCATACTTCGTCTTCTGCAATACTATTTCGTCAACCAGAACCTGATTCCTTTACTGTGAC
The DNA here is from genome assembly GCA_963920215.1 of Nineta flava. NCBI lineage: Eukaryota > Metazoa > Arthropoda > Insecta > Neuroptera > Chrysopidae > Nineta > Nineta flava. The sequence continues at coordinate 32,878,628 of OY986043.1, forward strand.
GGAAATATTACCATCATTGAACTTTGATTAACAGAATAAATTGAATGAACAAGAAGTTACTTGGGGGGGGGGGGTGTAAGAGTAGCTATTACAGATGACTGCAGGAAGAGAGATTACCAAAACCTGCCGATTCCGTAATTATTAAAATCAAATGAAATCAAACTATTTTTATTTTGTAAATATTGATATAAATAATAAATTACACTAAACACTTAAAGTGTATTTATAAAATACACTAAAAAAAAATCTCACACGAATTTTTATTTAAAGCAGTTCAAAAGTTTTAAAGAAAAACGTTTAAGATATTTAAAATTTATCAAACACTAAGCTATTACTTGGTGACTACAAGCATTTAAAATAAAACACTTAGATATGCAGTGCAGTAAGTACTTACGTCACTCAAAAGTAAATAATTACGGTCAGATCACAAATCCTTTTGGATGGATTCAATTTCTATTAATTCTAGTGTACGTGTAAGAGAGCTTGTGAAAATGGTTACATGTTGGTATTCTATGGCGGCTGTTAGACGTAACATTACTGCCGAAGAAGTAGATATCCAAGTATGTATGTAAAACTCGACTCTTCCCAAACATACATTATTATGTTTCATTTTAAAACAAAGAAGTACTTAAAATGTGATGTGTGTATGTTCTGATATTATATAATAGTAGGTAGATATATAATTTTTTAGTATATACAGGGTATGATTTATGACAATAACATATAAAAAATATTTCATATTATTTTATGGAAAACGATTATTTGGAGTAAAAAACATAAGGTAATATTTTTTTCACGTAATATACAGAACCGTTTAATGAACATCGTTTGATTATTTTTAGTTTTTCATCTGCTATTTATTAAAAGATAATATGAAAAATTAAGCTTAAATGGAATCCAAACATTTATTTCGAAACCTATTAACTTAATAGACAATCACACTTGTGACATGTTTACTAAATCATAAATCATGATAAGGATGGGTTATGTGTTTTGCGTATGTTTTTGAATTTTGTATTCCATTGTAACATCCTATCCAAACAGTTGGATAGGTTTAATAAAAGACGAATCAATACATTTGCATTTGTAAAGTATATAATAGTTATATTAAATAATTATTATTTAAATAAATAATAAATATATATAAAAGATATAATTGATCTTTAATAATTAAAATTGATATTTTTAATTTGATTTATGAAATGTTATTATTTTTATATGTAAATTACCAAGGTTGTTAACATTCACAGCAACCGTGATCATAGAGGGAAGTTATAGTTGAAATGCAATAGATAAAAAATGATGAACAAAATTATAATAATAATTTAATGATGAAGCGACACCGCTACACATTCCACCCCAAAAGTTACATATGATATACTAAGTGTCAACAAGATAAATATGGTTAACGTTAGCCATCATTTTATTCTATATCCTATCTATCGACGGGATCGGAAAAGTGTAAAAGTATGGAAAAGAAGACTCATAAGAAAAATTTATGGACCCATGTGTGACAATGGAGTATGTGGGATAAGAACAAGCCTCGATTGCAGGACCTGTTCGTGGACTTATTTAGTACACATTGTTACTTAAATTAGGAAAAAGAGAATTGCGCTGGTTGAGACACCTGGAAAAAATGCCAAATGAAAGAGATGCAAAGAAAATCTACAACAACAACCCAGAAGACTCACGACAAGGAGGACAACGAAGACTATGGTGGTTGGACGATGTTATACTGAATTTTCGCCAAATTGAATGCAGGAACTGGAAAGCCAAAGCCCAGAAAAGAAAGGCCTGGAAGACTCTTTTAAGGTGAGGTCAAGGTTCTCCATGGAATCACATCTGCGGACCTAGTATCTACGGATATGAGATTTAACTTTGGGAGGAGGATGCAAGCTAATATTCAATTTCTTAAAACTTAGCCAAAGTTAACTACGTAGCTAATTGACTCCTGTAAGATAAACTTCACTAGAAAGAACCACTGAATTTTTATGTGAAAATGATTTGCATTGGTAACGTATAATCAGTTATTGCTATGACAACTATCAACAAGACCATCAAATGTCTTGTTGAGGCTGGCATAGTCAGGAGCATTTGACGAATCTTTTATTCCGTAGGGAATGATTGTAGGAGATGATTTGAAAATGCTTTGTCAAATAGTTAATCATACAGTAAAGATAGCTAAGTTAATTTTAACAACATGCAATCTATATAATGTATGCTAATGTCTAAGTACATTTTACCTGGCCAAAGGTCTTCATAAAAAAAAATAAAAATATATACAGATGGAATTGAGTACCTCCTTCTTTTCGTCGGTAAACATAGGATGATACCGAGAGATTGTATCAAAATCTATTCTATTACGATTTTTATTATGGAATTTTTTCTTTGTTTCTTTCACGAATTGTCCCATTTTTCACATTTTTTTAAAGCGAAATTGTTTAAATACTATCAAAAAATGTTTGTTTTCTTACGGAAAAATTTCTTTTCATATTCTTTGCAATAGAAATATTTGGGATTATGGGTTTATTATTATAATGTTGAATCTGAAAACCCTTCGTTTTAAAAATGCGTTTTGGTTGATGCTTCAAGCGTAGAAAATGATCAAATTTGTGACTTTTTTTATACTTAAACACTTATACATTCTTAAATATTAATTTTGTTTTAAAAAGTCACGTTTATCTTTATGTTTGAATGTAACCAAACAATATGAAGAAAGTTTATTCCGTTCGAAAACAACAATGTTTTCAAATTATTAAAAAAAAAAAATTCTGTAAAAAATTGGGATCAGTGCAGTATATAGAAAGGATTGATAAAAAAAATTGCGATAGAACAATTATTAATACTCATCTTCCAATTATGCCTGTTCTAAATATTTTTTTTTTATATTCAAAATTAAAGAAGGATATATATAAAGAGTGTTCCAATAAGAACGCCGATTTTGAATTGCGCACCATTTGTAGTCATGATTTGACATTTAAAAACAAATGACCGTTCGTTAGTAGACAGCAGGAGGTTAAGTAAAATGAAGCGCTACAATACTCAACAAGGAATTCTCATTGTGAAAAATTTTTATGAAAGTGGTAAAAGTTTTGCAGCCACAGTTCGCAAAATGCGTACGATTATGGGCCATCGGAATGCTCCAAATGAAGCCACTGTGAGAAGATAAATCAAAAATTTTTAGCAAAATGGGTCTGTTAATGACGTGAAAACAGAAACACGCATTCGTCATGGTCGCTTGACTAAAAATATCGCAGCAATGCATGCAAATATTGAGGAAAGCCCAACCACATGAATTCGACATAGAGGTCAGGAAATTGGTGTTTCCACAACCACTATGCATCGAAATTTAACAAAAGATTTGACACTTCATGCGTACAATTAACTCACGAGCTATTGAGTGGTTGTTTTTCAACGCAAATCATCTTTAGTGACGGGGCCCATTTTCATCTTGATGGCTTCGTTAATCGACAAAATTGTCGCTTTTGGGGTTCCGAAAATTCACGAGTGATTGTTGAGAAACAGATGCATTCAAAAAGAGTCACTGTTTGGTGGGTATTTTGGGCGGGAGGCATCATCAGGTCATTTTTCTTCGAAAATGCAGTTGGTCAAACATTAACCGTGAATGGTGTTCGTTATCGTGAAATATTAACTAACTTTTTTGTGCCAAAATAGCATAATATGGATCTTAACAGCATGTGGTTTCAACAGGATGGTGCAACATGCCATACAGCCTGAGCAACTGTTGAATTACTGCACGAGTCTTTTCCTGGTCGTGTTATTTCTCGTTTTGGAATGGATCGAAATTGGCCGCCCAGATCATGCGATTTAACGCCTTTGGACTTTTTTCTTTGGGATTTTTAAAGTCACAAGTTTATGTAGTACACAAACCTACAACGATTGTAGCCTTAAAAGATGAAATTCAACGCTGTATCACTGAAATACCGCAAAATTTTTGCGCAACAGTCATGAAAAGAGTACGTCTGTGCCAGCAAAGCCGAGGCGGTCATTTTTCCGATGTCTTATTCTATTCATAACCTTATGATTTGTACTTCATTATTCAATAAATGTTTCAAATTTATGCCCCATATATATATGTTTTATTTAAAACTAAAAACCGGCGTTCTTATTGGAACCTTTACAATGATATCAATACAATAAACCAAGTACACTAACTAATATGGGATCAAATATATTTGGTGAATATAATAATAAAATTATACATTATATAGAGAGTAACAAAAGTGAGGAGTTTAATGAAATGTAAGAAAATTAACATTTCAGGTCTAATTTTTTTTTTTTAGCGAGAGTGTACGTTTGGCTACAAAAGTTGATGTAATTTTTTTAAATTTTATAGTTAGTTTGAACATTGTTCATTCGTTATTTTCTAATGAACAACTTTTTTCCGAAGCATTTTTTCGAAAACCGAATCAATAAGGCAAAAATTAATTATAAAATTTTTTTAAATGACATCAACTTTTGTGGTCCATAGTATAATATACATATAACATGCCCAAAGTAATAAGTAAATAAAACAACAAATTCGTAAGTACGAAATTGTAAGCACCCTTTTGTATCGTCTCGAGAATTTATTAAATATAAGCTTAAAATTTATATAGATTGTTTCTATAATGCATTCGATTTTTTATTGAAAAATCAAAGTTGAAATCAGTTTCATAAAACAGGTAATAAAAATTAAAAAGTCGTAACCTGATAAAACATTTTGTTATAAATTATGTAATTTTAAACTTCCAAACAAGTAACTTAGCTTAGGAACTGCAGAAATTATTCGACAGGAAATTTCTAGTCAAAGGTAAAGTTTGAAACTCTAAATACCCTGAACCGTGAGGTTTTGTTGTTGATTTGTCATTCAAGGAAACAAAAAAGCTTAAGCGTTACATTGACGACAAAAATTATTTAGTCAATTTACATATCGGGCACACATAACATAAAAATGGTTCCAAATTTGCATTGGTGCAACAACAGAAGGTATAAATGATTTAACAAAATAATAAAATATAGTTTAAAATCGATACGGATTATTAAGGAAAATTACCTTATGCAATCTACATTTATGTGGTTTTACAATATCTGTGTACGTGTCATAGGACGCTGCTTTCGCCTTCGCTATGTTCGTAATGAAATATTCGTAAAAAACCATAATTGTTAAATAGAGACCAAGGTCTTAGTAATTCAAAAACACATTCATATACAGGTGAGGATTGTTTTTTCCTGAGAGTATATTATTTTATTTTGCACGTTCTGATAAGACGTTTTATAACACCTGAGAACTTACAGTGAAAAATGAAGAATGCCTACTAAAGAAAAACGACTTGGTCCTTACATTGGTTTTGAATTATAAAGGAGTCGTAGGATAAATGAAAACTTATATCTTTACACATTTGACATTTGTGTTAATGGTTGGATATAATTATTTCTTTCTAAGCATTTAAACAATGCGGGATTTAAAATCTGAACTTCCAAGTTTTTCCTTTTATTTCTATCCTATGACGTACATACTTACCTCAATTCCTTGGTCAATGGGATAATCAAAGCGGAAAATTATCTAGAATCAACGTTGGATATAGGGTTAAACCCGAATTTTTAGATTGTTGATTTTTTATAACGTTAGAACTTTACATTTACTAAACATTTAGTTTTTTAGGTCAAGTACCACAGATAACAAAACTGATATTTGACTAAAGATAGATATTTCGAAAACTTATCAAGCTGAAATAATTTGGACTTCTCTTTCACAAAATCCATTTGCTCATATATGCACACCAAACACTAAGAAAATAGCCGTACCAATCACTGAGAGCAACTGTGTTAAACATGGATAGAACCAATTCGTGTACGAACTTTTTATAAGCTGTTTTGTGTACCTACACAAGTATGTACTCGATTCTTAATCTTAGTTTTCTTTAATTTTTAGATACCTTTGCCTGTTAGTTAAACATATTTCGTCAATTGTCCTTTGGGCTTGCTGCTAAAAAAATAATAACTGGTATACTATTTTACCTTGGGTACTTCCAAATTTACGCTCCTCGGTTAAGATGGATATTAATCTATCTTCTGCAGAAATATATGCCATTCCTCCTCGACTACCATATTATTTCTTTTCAGAAAATATTGATATACATTATTCTGTTCAACAATCCACTCAGGAGTTGAAGTACTGAATGATGAGCGCTAAGTTTTTTCTCAGTAAGGAGTTTGCGGACAAACATATGCATTTACTAAAATATTTGGATTCTTCAAATATTTTAGTAAAGTCCTGTTAAACTTCCATGATAGAATTAAGTTGCACTGTAATACAGAGATTTTCAAAATTTGTGTTAAGTTATATTTTTTGTTCATTATATTTGTACAAAATAAAATAAATTATGTTTCAGTTTATTATATTATTAAAGGTTTTTATATTTCTGTTGGCCCCATTCAATATTATTTTTCTGATAACGAGGTTGTATTGTCTCCATACCTTGACGTGTAGTACATATGTTCCTGGGTTACCTCGGTAACTACTAACAAACTCATAATCAATTATTATTTCTTGTTTTGAAATCCTCATAACAAAAAATTATGTATTAATTAACCACAAAAAACATCTTCGAGAGAAACTTTACCTATTGGTGCAAACTGGAATAAAATTCGTTCAGCAATTTTTGAGATTAGCAATGTCCAACAGACTGAAGTGGTGGTCAGACATTGAACTATGTAGCCAATACCAATACGCTGCTAAATTGTTTAAAAAAATACATTTTCTGCATTAAAAAAATGCAAGTTTGGTCCTATATGAGTATCACCAAAGTTAGTAAAGACGCGTTTAAAGCTATACTAAACTAGATTCTATAATACTATCCAAAATTACCTCTTAAAATTGTGTTCACTTAAAAACCATTTTGAATTTTAAATAATGGACGAAATACGTATTTATATATAAAATAAATTATAAACATATAAATTTGTAAGAGTCGAGGTGTTTAGCTCCATAGTTATTACCGCCTGTTATCACAATTACCTCAATGACAAATTTCTCTTTGATGTATAACTTTTCAACATAAATAATAATTGATATAAACTGTTTCCCTTCCAAGTTGCTTCCTTTATTTCCTCCCACTTCTTGCTTACTTTGTTTGTTATTAATAATTCTTTTACTGTTTACTCTGTATATTACGCGCACTCAATTAATACGTATGTGTGTGTGTGTGTGTGTGTTTGTTTAAGATACTATATTGTCATAATAAATTAGGTCCCATGTACACTTCACTACAAAAGTTGATGTCATTTTTTTAAATTTTATAGTTGATTGGTGCCTTATTAATACGATTTTCGACAAAAATTTCGAATAAAATTTGTTACTATCTTTCGAAAACCGACTCAATAATGCACAAATAAATTATAAAATTAAAAAATTCGCTACGCAGAAGCCGCCTCAACTTATCGAATTTCTTTAGAATCAATTTCTCTCTAGCGGCCATAATTATAGTCTTATACAAATGAAATGTCGTATCTGATTATTAATAAATCGTATATGACAAGGGGAAACAGGGCATAGAGAAAGAAGAAAACAAAATATTGAATATCTCTCTTAGAATAATCGAAAAAGTATAAAAAGTCAAGTAGTAGAAAATTAAATTTGCTACAATTCTTTTGCAGATCATTTTTCTCAAACTCTAATGTGAAGAGAGATATTAAGAATTTAACTTTCAATTTTAAATTGTCAATATTTCTGAAAATATTAGTGAAACAGAAAAATGATAAGTAACAAAATTAAGTAAAACTAAGTACCAGTAAGTACCAACAACTTTTTAAAAATTTTTAGATTTTTCAAATATTAAGGGGGATATGCCAAATTTGGTGTTTCCCCCTGCATCCAAACTCCCCTTCCCCCTGATTTAACCCAATAACGGACTTGGCCATTTCATATACCAAAAGCGCCTCAAATATTAAATTTAATTACAATCGAAATAAAACTGTGACACTAGAGAGTCTACAGATACATATATGTTTTATAATTATGTTGATATGTTACTATATAATAATAACATCTAGTAGGTAGGATCGATGGACATTTGAAGAAATTTTTACGAAATTCGACAATTGGAACAATAACTGTAATAATCCTAACAATAACAATAAAAATAACAATATAATTCTTTGGAGGAAATTCGCTAAAAATTTAAATTTAATTTATTAGTAGCCAAAATACAACGATTTGCTAGTATAATTTATAGTTTCTATGGAAATGGCATTTCAAAATTGAAGCAAAATTTTAATAAAACAATTTTATAGTTATTTTTGAAAAGAATAGTTTCTATGGAAATGACAACCAACAAAATTTTAATAAAATATATTTTATGTATTCGTGTCGGCGTGGTACGCTATAAACAAACACAAAATATAAAATATCAATATATAATATAAAAAATGTATAGGGAGTAAAGTTGTAGAAAAACAACTTTGCTACAATTCATTACCTTACCAAACCTTACCTTTTTCCAAATTACCTTTTTCCAAACTTTAAACGAATTTTAACTTTTGATCTTAAATTGTAAATATTTCTGTAAATATTAGAGTAACAGCAAAAATGCTAAGAAACAAAATTATAGTAAAACTAATTACCCACAAATTTACCTCTAATAGATTTCTCGAATATAAAGGGAGATAGACCAAACTTTGTGTTCCTGGACAGACGGACGGACATGTGGAAATGGTCGAATCAGGCCATTTTAAGAACACATATGCCAAACATACATGCCTACGATCAATATTTTTAAGCGTTTCAAAGTCGTGATAAAACTTAATATACCTTGTATATTTACGTATACTGGGTATAAAAATGACATAAACTTTTGTGGTACATAGTACATACCTACATTTTGTTATTTTATTTACTATAATTATTATATATAATAAAGTGCGCAATATTTTTACACTGTATGTATATATGTATATATTCGCAACCAACCCAAAAAAAATTTCTGAATGTTTAAGGAAGTTGCGGCCATGGAATAAGTATTATTATTTGCAAAAATGCAAAAGTCGTTAAATTAACAAATTTAGCAATTTTTTTATAGAATGCCTAAAGCCAATTCTCCGAATATTTGATTAGATATATATATATATATATATATGTATATGTATATATAACTATATATATATGTATATATATATATATATATATATATATATATATATATATATTTATATATATATACATATATATTTATATATATATATATATATATATATATATGTATATGTATATATAACTATATATATATGTATATATATATATATATATATATATATATATAAATATATATATATATATATATATATATATATATATATATATATATATATATATAAATGTTGCATTCTTTTTCAAACCAGCCAGCCACTCTACCCATTTTTTGAGAGAAAACATATTTAGCAAACATTAAAAAATTCGTCTTCAAATGTAGTTGTTGATCTTATCCCGTGTTTTGTCCAAAAAATAATTCCTAACCTCAAAATGGCTGTCTGAAACCAAGCATGTCACCAAAAAATGCCATTTTTTGGTCAAATTGCTCGGAAAAATTATTTATCTTCAAATATTTTTGACCATTTCACAATCGTCGGGGTTTTGGGGTCGCTGATCGCAAATCTTAGGTCAGATTCAAATCAAAATTCGTTCAAATTCAGTCTTTTTAAGCCATATTAGATCTGCATTGTTATACAATTTGTTCCGGCAATGCAACGATTGGAAATATCGATCATAGAAAAATGTTTATATAACAAAAGTTCTATTAACATTTTAGGTGTTAATAATATGTTCTTATTTCATCTGCCGTCTGTTTGTCCATCAACATGACCGTAAAGAGTTAACGAGATTTAATTTTGTGTGTTTTTGTTTTTTAAAGCTTATTTGCGCCGATTCGTTTAACTAAGGCTTCATTTTCAGTATTTCTTAAACTGACAAATTACATTCCACCGTTAGATAAAATATTCCTAAACAGACAAAGTAGTTCTCAATTTAGGCCCCCAATATCAAAAATATGATTTGCCAAACTTCCAAAACATTAAAGACTTTTGAAGAATATAATTCAAAATGTTGCAAATGGTTTAACCTCGGACATCGCTCCAGTTAATAATTAAAATTATGTTAAAAATGCTTTAATCAATGATTATTTTAATAAATAGTATTATTTTATTTATATATCGCATAATGAAAACAATTACAGAATAAATTGTTCATAACTCTTCATTTTATGCAATACAAATGATACAAAAAAGAAATATAACGATGCAACTGGTGCTTTTGTAATATCGACGCTTGGTGATAACGCTTGGTGATTTAATGAAGAATATTGACTTCAGTAATAACTATATAATTTCAAGCCGTAATTTCCACAAGCAAAATATGTTGAATTTTATTTTATAATTTTTATCCAAAAAACATACAACATAAATGTAATTTATTGTTTTGATTTTTGTAATTCTGCTTTATTTCTGTTACTTTATTTTATTTTAAATATTATAACTGAAACTGATGTTCTTTATGCTTATATTTAAGAATTTTAATATTTTATGTCGGAAGGCAACCCAAAAAATAAAAAGTTACTAGAAAGTAACTTTCTCTATATGCATTGAACCTTAAGTATGTCTTAAGTACGAACAAATTGTTTGATAGCGGTGGAACAAACGAAATTATTAAGATAAACTTAAATATAAGTATTACTTAGTGAAGTCACACTTAAATAAAAAACGGAGAGAAGGCATATTAGCGATGGTTGTAATATGAATAATTTATCAAGTATTAGAATATTAAAATTGCAAATAAATCTGTACATTTAATTATTGGGAAATAAATTGTAAAATTTATATTCTAGAACTTTTCCAATGATATTTTAAAGAGAAATGTAAGTTTTTCGCGTTATCTCCGTCTCCCTTCCATTATTTGACATTATTTAAATGTTGATAATAAGTTCCGGATAGGTATCGAAAGCGTTTTTTTACGAATTGTGTCATATAATTAGAATAAAATATTTTAATAATAATCCTAATAGTAAAATCAAATATTTATTCTTTGGAAACACAAATACAAATTATTATAGAAGTATATAATTGATATTATATGTAAACCCACATCATAATTGATAATGAAATATGGTTTATCATATCATAACTTAAGGGCCTACGTGAACTCAGAGGCGTGAAAAATAGCTGATTTCGTGGGCCGTTGTGTAATTTTTTTTTTGAATTCACAATATTTAAGTTTTTAAACTGCATTTCTAGTAACTTTCACAAAAATTTCAAATAAAATTGTATTTGTGGATCAAACTCAGCTCGATTGTTGAATCCTTTTTTAAAAATATTTCTTCGCGATGACTATCAGTACTTTTTACTGGTTTATCTAAAATCCCTTAAATAAAGGCAAATTATTAATTTTAATAATTTATCTAGTCGTTAATAGTAACTTTTTTTTTCAAATTTAGTAAAATGGCGACCACTGCAAGTATAGTTATGAATTTCGAGAAAAACAAACGCTCGGTAATTCTTTAATGCACAAAAAAGTTTAGGTGAAAAAAATCAATTTAGGACAAGTTTTTAATGCATAGAATATTACATTTAAAAAAGATGGAATGGGCAGCCCGACTCCACGCTGTAGATTTTTCATGAAGACGTCCTGCGCATGATCTGTGGACGTTTGGACTATCGCTGACCACTGTATGCTGTTTTTCATTTTCTTTTGGACGCTGCCGTAACTCTCACATTCGTTCGCCACTGGAATTTTTAGATTCGTTGAATTCCTTTCGTCGAAATCTTCAATTATATTGTAGTTTTCAATTTAATACCGATTTTCACCATTATTCTGACAAATATTTTTGAAGTCTCAGTTTGCCACCTAGTAGGGTACCACAAGCTCTTCACAGGGTGACTTGAATCAATGTCCTAACTAACTGCGTTTTCACACTACACCAATTTATAATGTGGATTGTTATAAAGAAAATTCGCAACCATTCATACGCATGCGCCTACACTGGTACGGTAACGTCACAAACAAACACACCGCGACAGACTAGTGTTTCACGAGGCACGAGGCGAGGCGAGGTTTTGGTATCACCTCGCCTCGCCTCGCCTTGGCCGAGGCAGAATGTTGGCTAGCCTCGCCTCGCCTCGGTTTGGTTAGCGAGGCAAGGCGAGGTAAAATTTTTACTAACTTTGACTTATTTTGCATGAATATACATAATATGGTAAAAAAGCTTATATATATATATAAATATGTATATAAATTTTAGAGACGATGACTTTCGTCATCTACTAGGTAGGATCGCTGGACATTTGAAAAATATTTGCCAAATAATCTGTCTATTGCTTCATGTATCACTATATTATTATTTTTTTAAATTTACTTTTTGTAAATTTGCCTCGGCCGAGGCTTACACTTAATTAATGAGTACATATAAATTTTATTAAATTACTTATTACCTGTCTGGAAGTTTTTTTTCCATCACACGTTTATACAGTTCACAAGGTTAGGAATTGCTGAAACACCATCATAAAATTGATAATTTGGAATTTTATACTGCTGTCATCAAGTACAGCATGAGTTGATGCACTATTAACACCGACATTACTTTTATTACCCTGATTATCCCAAAAGTTATTGATAAGTTAAACTGAAAATTTGACATAATATTTGAAAATATTGTACTTTAAGAAAATGCTTATTGTACTTTAATGTTTTAAAAAATTCTTAGTTTGCGTAACTCCTTAATATTTAAATTAAATTTTTATTTCTTTTAATTATTAAATAGATTTAGCATTGAAATCCTCTTATTAACAAACCAAAATGCTCTCTCTATCTGTTTGTATAGCCTTTATATAAATAATAATAATTAATATCATTATTGTAAAATACATCAAACAATTTAAAGAACTCAAATTATTACTTATTATACACTCATGTTATATTTGTAAATATGAAAGGTTTTAGTAATTCTATTGTATTTTATTTTGACATACAAAAGCCTACAAACGTTAGAGAAACAAATAAATGTTTGATAGCTTTTTTTAATGCCTTTATCTACAGTGGAACGAAATAATTAGTTTTTGTAAGGTTTATGTTTTTGTTAGGGTTAAATATTCATTTTTAAATACTTATTTATTCAGAAGTTATTAATAATACTGTATACAGAGAAAAAATTTCGATATCGCATCAAAAACAATATGATAACAAATGAAATTTAACTGTAAGATGATTTGATTATTTTACAACCCTGTAAGTACTGAGTTCATTAGCACTGTGTGCATAAAATATGACTGTTGAACCAAACTACAATATACATGTGCAAAGCTGTTCAGTTTATGAAAAAATAATTTCAAACATACTTAAAATTTCGGCTAGTTATCTTTTCGTTTTTGATTAACCAATATGACAGGCGGAATATTTTAAAAATTTCGGTACAATAGTTGTTTCTCCGATCAATACCGACAACGTTCTTATTCAAAGTTGCGCCGAAACTATTGAAATAGAGTGCACAAAATTTTTATGATGAATTTGAAACATCGGAAAACTATAGTTGAGACAGCTTTCTGGGCAGATAAATGGGGTAGTAACGGGTAAATCCAGAATATGATAACTGTTCTGCCATAAATAATATCTGGGATATGAAAAGAGCGCTGTTATAAGTTTGGAGCGTCTGTGTGTCTGTCTGTGGGATCATAACTCTCCGATGGATTTGGAGGCTATTTTTTGTTAGATAGCTGGTTTTGTTGCGGTGAATCTTAGATATGCTTGATAAAACGTTTCAGTCGTTTGAAACATACAAGTTATTTTTCAAGATGATGTACAGGCATATTATTTTCATTATCATTATCATTTTACATATAAATTTGGTGGAGGCAACGGGAAGTTCTTATTATTTCATATTGCGTTGGGGGTTTCTTTAATTTATGATTTTACTTGTTACCCATGCATTTTAAAAGAACATAAATATGAGACTGTAACAAATCTCTCTTATTGATTGAACTTCCATTTTAAATATTCATTTTTTCAATTGTAAAGTGTACAATGATCAAAAGAGTAAAAATTTCACTAAAATTGAAAACATGCGTGGCATATTAAAAACCATACTTTGATAGATAAAATTTGTTCGTATAAATAGTTTATCTAATAAAAACAGACAACATTTGTATGAAACATTTTTTCATACCACCAATTTACCACCAATAGTTTAGACAAAATTTCAGTGCGAAACCGATGCGAGTAAGCTACAATAAATAAAGAACTACTCGTCAGGTTTTTTCGAACATCAATCCTTAAAGGGGTAAAATAGGAAGTCCGTATTTTAGTTTTTTCTTAAATTAGAAACATGAAATTTTCCATTTCAGTAACACATTATTAAATACGTGTTTCTGAGTTCTTGGAAAATGGACCCTCAATGGTGTGGTGTGAATGGCAAGGGTGAGCTTTTCTATAGAAGTATGGTACATATTTTAAAATTAGAGACATGGAAATTGATTTTTAGACTATAAATTATGAATAAACAAAAAAACAGTGTAACGGCGTTTTAAGAAAATCATTCCTTGACGGGTAGAAATATTATGTTACTCAATTACAATTTTGGCGGGCTAGACGGCAACGGGTAATACTAGTATTTAATAAAGGTTAATAAAGGTAGCCTAACAACTAAAGAATATGATGGGAAATTACACGAATCAGATAAATTCAGATTTTTACGGAAGTTATCTCATTTACGCAAACAAAAATTACACTCCGATATCCATACACACATGCATTGTTCTCATCAACCACCTGACTGACATTCATCTTGACATTAGTTATTGAATTGAAAATTATTATCTAAATTTACAGTAGTTAATTTTAAAAGTTTTTTTATTTTTTTTATTTAGAAAATGAATGAAAGCAGACACGTGTGTAATTTTCTTACTTTAACAGTCTTTATAACTAGAGTTGGAAACCAGATGACAGTGAAAACTTTTGTTTTGTTTAAAAAGAGACATAACTATAAAATAATACATACACACACATATATATATATATATACATATATATATATATATATATATATATATATATATATACATATATATATATATATATATATATATATATATATATGTCTATAGTTTAATGACATTGCTTTAGGATAAGACACAGAAGAAGAAAAGTTACTAGAATTCTACCATCAAGATATAATACCATATCGTACAATACATATACACATGTATACAACATGAAAAGGGTAGGAAAGATAAGATTGAAGATGGGCGGAAGTGTCTTTGATGCAATAATATTAAGACGTGGCAACAACCATGCCATATCATCCATGGTCGACAACATATACCAAATGTCTTATACAATAAGAAAATGTTATTACTTCAAAGGGCATTTAAACAAAGTTAATTTTCAAGTAACAGTATGTCTTTAGTATATATTTTTATATATATATATATATATATATATATATATATATATATATATATATATATATATATATATATATATATATATATATATATATTTATATATTTATTTATTTACAAGAACTGTACATACATCTTATATATAATGCTTATATATTATATATCATCTAGTTTGTCCCTTATCATTGCTTATATCATTGTTTTGAGAACGTAGATATACTTTATATTCTATATAAATAAATAATTACATATGTTTTGTAATAACATTTACAATAAGATGATAAACTCGTTGAAAACTCAACGGTGCTCTTTTCTTGATCTATACAACACAAACTCAACAGAAAATGCAATTTCAATAATATTATTTCAGCCTAACACTACACACAAAATATATTCGGTACGTGATATTTCGTGCGTTTTAAAAATAAGCCAATAATATAATTTTATATTGGTGAAATAAATTATTTCCGCTACAGGGAATTAAACATTCCTTCTCTACCCACCATAAACATTGACTAAATATCTATATACAAACAAAAGGGAAATATGTTGTGCGGCAAACCAGAAAGTTTTCACGTTGTCTGACATACATGCATACAACAGGTATTATAAGTTGTATGCCGGTTTTATAACATCTGGAAAATTTATGGTAAAGATGTACATAAATTGTTCTAATTACTTCATTTCCGAATATCCGTCTGTTTGTCAACTCAAGAACGAAAAGTGTTAGCGAGCTGAAATTTTGTGATATTTTATTCAACACCGAGCCGAAACGTGGTGGAATATCAACCTTTAAAAGCGTAGTTAATTTTTTTTTTTTTTAAACAAACAACTTTTATTGAAAATTGCTTTTTGCTAAACTGAATAGTTTGTCCACAATTTCAACTCACGAAACATTTGCTAATACCGATACTGAAGTAGGATCAGGACTGAGCGTATAGATCAGTGATTCTCAACAACTGAGGCACGGCACATTTGTGTGCCGCCAAATTTTAGAAATGAATATAGTAAAGTATTAACCAACATAAAAACGAAAAAAAAATCGAGACTGTTAAATGTAGAAGACGTTATCAGAGTAGAATTGCCATTTTTACGACCAAATATAAATGAAATTATCAAAAAACATCAAGTTCAAATTTCTCATTAAAAGTACTCTTATTATTATCTTGTAATTAATCCCTTAATAAACGTACTGTTGTTTTTGTAGTACACATTATTTTATTTTACATTCAAATATTATTTTATAGGTAAGTAAACAACTTTTAAACTTATCTTTTTCTTTATGTGCCGTCAAATTTTGAAATAGTTGTGCCGCGACAAAAAAAGGTTGAGAATCATTGGTATAGATGGACAAAGCATATTGACGATGTGTAGCGTTTTATATGCGCCAGTCATTTTTTATACATAGGTGCGCGTGTAAAAATTAAAATAAACAGTTTACACATTGATAAAGGACTCAGAAACTCAGAATATACTGAGCGCTTAAGTAGTTAGTTGTTACATTTTTCTTGTTTAAAGGATTAATATGTACTCAATCGGACAGTTTTGATCATAGCACTTTAAAAGTTTATTATACTTCAAACTGAATAGAGAGGATTTTCATACTGTTTTTGGGATATATCAGGATACTGGACGTCGGAATGTCAAGAAAATAATTTATATGATTGCTTAAAAGTAGAAATAATAGATGAAGATGTATGGTAAACATCATAATGAATTTCGCTTTTTCATGAAAAGACGAGGATTGAAGTGTCTGCTTTTATATAAATATGTGTATTAAATGTCAAATCATATGTTGGAGCACTCACTTTGAAGCTTTTAGTTGATATTTCATAAATAAATAAGTTAATAACATTTTAACCTTTCGTTAATTATTTCAATAACACGTACATTTTTCACTCCTATAACTATGTATACTCGCTGCACGATAATTTAGTAAAAATCAGCATTATTTCTTGAACTGTTATATCTGGAGAAAAATATCAGCTTTTTAATATTTTTAATTATTTTACGGGGTAATATTACACGTGATTATTCTTTTAATAGTACATATTTCATTTCAACTTTCGTATGGATTTATAACTCTGAAATATTGATTTGTTTAGTTTAACTTGAATAAATAGCGTTAGGAATGTAAATAGTTATGTTATTAATACATTTATAGTGTTATTGATGACAAAAGATATTGACTGTTTTCAAATAGTGTTTACAGGTTGTATACACTGTACCATTAAATACTCAAATTCTTCGAACAAAAAATTTCAGTTTATGCTTTGTGTATGTACACTACCGTTCATAAAAATTTAACCAGTTGAAACATTCTAAGTGTTATTGTATGTAATATACATATATTTAGTAATTTATAGGCTTAGAATTAGACTTAATGGTAGTTAAAATGGTATATTAATGTAGATTTAGCCTTTGATTTCTAAAAATTAATATTGAGCGTCAAGGATACTTCCTGATTATTAGCAGTGTACCTACCGATAACTTTCTTCATTATCCCGGGGGTACCAAACGATTAATCAATATCGACGTATCAGGTGTCATTCAAATCAGGTGTCATATTGTACAGGATGTTCCTAACAATTAAAAAAACGCAAAATAATATCCGTACAACTTTTTTCTTAATTGAAACATATTTTCCTCTTGATTGGTGTAAATTCCATTTTAAGAGAGTTTTTGCAACATCCGTGCTATGCGTATAATGTACTTTTGGATCTTTCACTTGTTACAAAAATCTTTAAGTCATTAAGTCATTAAAAGCGTAATTGAAAGTATTGTCTACGAAAGTGCATTGAGATAAAATTTGTTTTCTTTCTCGATGAGGAGACTACCTCATCAAATATTTATGAAATTTAGTCTTTAAAAGTGGATTCTATTCAGATTCAGGATTATTGAAAAAAAGTATTAATTCATATGTCAGTGCAAAGTTCCAGTCAAATGACCGCGCGGAATAACGTGCTCTGCTTGGAACTATAAGGATGCGAGTTCAAACCCTGCCGGTGGCACTTTGTCAATTTTACTTAATGTGGCGGAAAATTAACTAGGCTGTAGGCATATGGACAAGAACGAAGTAACCGGCTATGCTTTTGAAAGTTTTCTGCAGTTTCCGTTCACGAACTCTAGATGAATATGCGCATAGTTCATATCAAAGCCGCACAACCTACAAATTCTTAGCCTCCAAACAAATCGTTTGTCCTCCACCCAAATCATTAATGTATGGTTATAAACTCTTAGTAATAATGTGGATGGCTTCTGTAGACCGTGAAGATAAACCCCATTATTATTATAACTATTATTATTATTACTACTACTAAAAAAAGAAAACCAATAGTAATTATTTTTTATTGTGGTAACTAGCATAAAACAGATCAAACCTAGATAGATTCTGCACCCAAAAATCTTTATTCTGAAAACTGTCTCAAAGCCATATGAGTCTTTTTCGACAGAACTAGATTACAAATAAATATGTAATCTAGTTAAATATTGATATCATAAATGCTGATCAAAAATTTGAATATCTTAGAGACATTTTCAATATGCCACAAGGTATACTCACAAACAAATTTCATTGCTTGTAGTAAAAACGAGTTTAATCGATTCGTATAATTACAATACGCTGAATAAAATAGAAAACACATTCAATTATATCCCCTACGGCTATCTTCGTAAAATGTTTGACTATTGAGCTTATAAAACAATTCAATTAATATTTTTAAATTAAATGGAAAATAAAAAGTTAATCCCTACAATATTTTATAGGCTTTAGAATAACTACAGCGGGATGTTCTTGTAGTAAGAGAGTTCAATGACATTTATAATTATGTAAATAATTTCTATCTATTAAATAAATTATATACAACTGCACTCACAATATAAATTGTTATGTATTAGTGTATATATTACTTAAGCAATGAATGGAAAAATATATCTTATTCATTTATTTAGACCATTAATTTTCCACTAATTGTAACCACCACCGTCATTGAAAATGTGAGTAAGTTAGAATCCATTTACATGGTACAAGATTACAAGCAAACGTTTTTAATGTATGTTATATGTATAAATACATATAAATATACTCATTGTCTTCTTGTATATTTACAATGTGGTTCCTAAAAACAATGAGCCCTAATCAAACAGTATTATATTTTAACAACCTGAAATATATATCGTTGCTGAGATAAGAATATTCATTCAATATATACTTCTTATAATAAACCGCGTATTATTATTTACTTTTTCATTCGTTCAAAACTTTTTTGGCGGACGTTTCTTTCTTGGTAGATGACATAAATAGAATAATCTAACTAATAAATTAACTCAAAAGTCAATAATTAAGTATAACATAGCTAAATATATGAGTAGAGCACCCCAAAAAGCATATAAAAACAAGTTTTATCAAAATCCCCAATTATTTCTAATTAAAATCTATTTAAGCATATAAATAATTTATAATAAATAAATAAGGAGGGAAACGGCCATAAGAACTTTATGTTAATTAGAGTGTGTGAATCTGAGTTTAGAAGTAAACTACGTTCAAAGATGGCATTAAATTTTTCTTTTAATAGATTCCAAATACGTCTAGAGATGTCACTGCATTTTATTCAAATTTAATATGTTTAAAATACTGACGGTATCATTAAACAACAATTTATCCAAATAACAATTTTTATTTGGGCAAATAACAATGCAAACTTTTGTACGAGGATGAAGTATATAGATAGATAGATTGTAAAGGCTGTCCTGGACGTTAGTTACATATTATACAATTTTTTTAAACTCTCACATGTGAGTCAGATCAAAGTGTAGTAATTAACCATGCGAAGCCGTCGAGCGAAGCGGGCGAGTATCAGCTAGTGTACTATAAATTACAATTTAGGCTTTTCCGAATTTTAAAAGGGATATGTCAATTTTCTCTCATTCATTTAAATAAACAGAAAAAACTTCAAGAAAAATTAGGTTATAATTATTTTATCTTTATATGCAGTCTACAACGTAGTATGTAATATAATAAATATTATGTTAAATTATGTTTGCGTTGTTCGATATTACGTACTGTATTGAACGCTTGCTTTTGGCATGCGCAATGTGTAAGCAAAGTGTCCGTTATAAAGTGTTTCAATAATATTAAAGCTAATGGAGTGATGCGACCGTCTCTTCAAGCATTTTTGTAAAAAACAAAATACAGATAAAATGAGACTTTCATACGGGGGTAAGGTGGCTATCGAAAGAGAACTGTTTGAAAAGATTTCTGGAGGTATTCGATACTATTTGTTGTATTTAGTATTTAATAATTTGGGGAATCATACCATTTTTTAATATAGCAAAATATGTTTTAAGAGGGCATCAGCATTTAAAAAAGACTCAGATGAGGCATGGTAAAAAAAAGTTGGAAAACACTCCTCTGAGTATATGAATCTGCAGAAAAG
Organism: Nineta flava; assembly: GCA_963920215.1. Taxonomy (NCBI): domain Eukaryota; kingdom Metazoa; phylum Arthropoda; class Insecta; order Neuroptera; family Chrysopidae; genus Nineta; species Nineta flava. The sequence continues at coordinate 32,899,501 of OY986043.1, forward strand.
CATATAAATTTTTTGAATTTTCACGAAAGCGGCTTCTATGATTCTTTATGAAGAGAAGTGACTCGATGAAATGTTTTTAGGACGTATCTTTGTTCGCAGAGGGGAGAAACTGGAAAGCGCTACAAAAACATATTGTACTTATATAATGATTTCCACCATAAGCACAAAACTGTAGCTCATTGAAACTAATTACAATGCCATAGCTTTTTCCATTTTTAAAAGTAGTTCTCTATTTTTTAAACACTTAAGGATAATACCATCTAAACTAACTTATTATGGAATTCAAAAATATCCACGCAAATAGAAATTTGGTAGAAACGTTTATAAACATTGAGAAGATGAGGAGGCGTTGGAAAATGACATTGATTTTTTTAGTTTTTAAATAAAAATTAATTCATTAAATAAATTAAACTATTTAAGAACTAGTTTTAGTTTTCTTTCAAAACCACGTATAACTAAACAGTACTAAAAGGTAATTATTTTCTAGTGTTTAGAAGCAATTGAGGTTTAATATTTTAACATAACAGTAATAGTAATATTTTGTGAGCACCGAATGGTTTTTTAAATTATTTCCATTAGTTTTTATGTGTATATTATTGTATTTGTGAACTTTTTATGTTTTAATAGCACTACGATTACTAAGAAGTATATCGGAAACAACAAAATGTCCACCATTTACATTAATATATTCACATAATTTAAAATTCTGAAAGAGATAATACAACCACTAGAATTCGAACCATAGATCTCCATCTATCCGTGCGGTGCGCTGACCCATTACGCTTAGGTTACTCAGCGTATGCGTTTGAAATATTTTATCCTCATATATATATTTACTTTAACGGGAATCTTTTCTATTATACACAAATCAGTTATTGTCTTTCTGAACTTATTACGTCTACTTTAACACGGTCTAACAAAATGAAAATATATAAGAAGGCCGAAGAATCAAAAATGAATCTTTTGGAATCATACATTTTAACGTGGTTTTGTCTTATAAAACACTCTCATAAATAAGTTTTTATTTACCATAAACCATTCACTATAAGAAGGTATATTTATAGAAAATAATATACTTTGCGATTTTCTAAAAAATGTACAGTCGTTGGAATGATATAAACATTCTTAAAAGCGACAACAGTTAGGTATATTGTAGAGACTGTCCTAGATGGGCTACACTTTGACCACGAGGTCCATTGTGATGCCGAAGGATGTGCGGATGTGAGTGGAGTGGAAGGAATTTTTGTGTATAGACTAGGAATTGGTAGGATATGCCACTGCAGCCAACTATGATAGGAACTATGCCCATATTCATCTGGAGTTCGTGAAGGAGACTGCAGAAAACCTTCTCAAGCATAGCCGGTTACCCGGTTACTTCGTTCTTGTCCATACGCCTACAGTTTAGTCAATTAACCGTCTTTTTTAGTGAATTTTCTCCAAAGGAAATGCAGCTATTGTTTTTGCACCAATGTTGGAATTTCGTAAAAATTTCTTCAAATGTCCATCGATCCTACCTATATTAGATATTAAAAATCACTATCGCTAAAATTTGTATATATATATATATATATATAGACATATATACATATATACATATATACATATATACATATATACATATATATATATATATACATATATATATATATATATATATATATATATATATACATATATACATATGTACTTTTTTAAATGTCTGTAGACTCTCTAGCGGTCACAGTTTTATTCCCATTGGAATGAAATTTGGTATTTGAGTCGCTTTTGGAATTCTCAATGGGTAAAATCGGGCGAGGGGAAAAGGGATTTAGAGGGAGGGGAGAACACAAAATTTGACTATCTCCCTTAATATTCGAAAAATCAAAAAATTTATCAGGAGTTAAGTTGTAGGTAGGTACTAAGTTTCACTGTAATTTTGTTTCTAATCATTTTTCTGTTACACTAATATTTACAGAAATATTTACAATTAAAGATTGTTTAAAATGTCTGTGAACTCTCTAGCGGTCACAGTTTTATTCCAATTTGAATGAAATTTGGTATTTGAGTCGCTTTTGGTATTCTAAAGGTGAAGTTCGTTAATGGGCAAAATCGGTCGAGAGGATAGGGGGTTTAGAAGGAGGGGGAAACACAAAATTTGACTATCTCCCATAATTTATCATAAATTTATCAGGAGTTAAGTTGTAGGTACTAAGTTTTATTGTAATTTTGTTGCTTATCATTTTTCTGTTACACTAATAATTACAGAAATATTTACAATTAAAGATTGAAAGTTAAAATTCTAAATATCTCTGTTCACATTAGTGTTTGAGAAAAATGATCAAGTAATGAATTGTATCATGCTTGATTTTCTACAAATTTACTCATTATACATTTTTCCATTATTCTAATAAATAAGAGAGATAGTTAATATTTTGTGTTTGTTTGACATAAAATACATAAAATATATTTTATTGTAAAAAATTTTGATTGTCGTTTCCATAGTAACTATAAACTATAATCGTTATACGGTTTTTTTTTTTGGGCTATTAATAAATTTAATTTTTGCAAATACTAAAGTCATATCACATATTATATTTCATTTTGATCACACTAAAATAATGACCGCTAGAGAGTGATTTATGTATTCTAAGGAAATTCGCTATATGTATTCTAAGGAAATAATTGATAAACTGCCGATATCGGGATTCGAACCCATGTCCTCCAAGTTTCCAAGTAGGCATACTGTGCAGACATAACTCCTTTGACCGCTCGGTAACTATTGTGAACACTGGAATTGGTGCGCATAACTCAGCACCAATCAGGTGCGGTCTTAGAATAGTATCTAAAGTCGGCCGAACATATATAAGTAGCGTAAAACCAAAATAGTTTGTGAAACTGTCACCAAATTAGTAACAAGTAACATATCCTGCGACAATATAAGAGTAATTTTAATAAGAGTAAAATTAACAGGAACAAATGTGAATGAAGGAAATTTTAACAAGAGCAATTTCAATATAATTTAAAATTTATTATATTTTAAATCTAGTATATTTTAATCTAGTTAATTTTCTATTTATTTTTATTTTTGTCTGTTGATCTCGACTTTATAACTATCTCTAGTTGTCAAAGAGTAAAGTACGACTAGCTAATTTATACTGATGATGACTACATTGTAGTCGAAATACGTATTTATAATACAAAAAACTGATCTAGGTAAAGGGGACAAATTTGAAATTTTATTTCAAAAACCTAGAGTTCTCACTAATTATCATTCGATAATATAATGATTGTGAACACTATTTGATCAGAATTAATAACACTATAGCTGTACGCTTTTATTGACACATGTCAGTTTGAAGTGATCTCTAGTTAGAGAGATAGTATACAGATCAGTAATTTATTCAAGTCGCAGTCCAAAATATTTGTAATTTTGAATGAACTACGTTTACTATCAAATGATCAAATTTTCTTCATTGCGTGAATACCAAAATAACCTATAAAACAAATGATGGCTTGTCGGATCAAATGAAAACAAACATATTTAAAATAAAAACTATTTGAAAGAAGCACAATTTACAAAAACCACCATGTTAAATACTTTGACATTGAGAGAGAATTGTCAGTTAGAGAAAAAGGTTTTCTCTATATATGAAAAGTGAACTAACTACATTCAGTTGTCTTGGTAATATGAACATGTACAAAACTGGTAATGTTTAATAGTGGAAGAAGGGGTACATCCATACTAGCAGAAAGCTTTAGTGTACTCTCTATAATACAATACACATTGGTTTGTATATGTGGTGTAGTATATTCATTAAACGTAAAACATCCCAAAGATACATGCACATCCCTTTAGTAAGAAAACGTGTAGCTGTAGTTGAATTTCCTTCTATTATGGTTTCTTGAACAGTTAATCTAGTTGAAAGTCGGAAAGAGGAAACTGAATGCGTATCAAGTGGGAAAGAGTCATCATCATCATCATCATCATCCTGACTACGTCTGGTTGACTCTATTCGCCTTTTTTAAGGTTACGTCTAATAATAACAATAATATTAAATGTTGTTTGTGAAGGGAAGAAAAAAAAAGTAGTCGGAAGTCGCCTTAAGGCTTAACTGTTATTGTAAAGGTATTTATTTACGATATTAACAAATGACATACGTACGTAGTTCTGTTGTAAATCAACAATGGACGACGAGATGATCTTACTTATATATTGTTGTTTGCTTCTTTTCTTGGTGAAATTTTTATTTGTAGAAAATATCAAGGAATCTATATGTGATGTTTTTTTTATTATTTACCTCTGTATACATGCTCAGCGAAGATGTTAAATAAATGTATTGTTTCAATATCCAAAATCGATGTTGAAAAAGATCTAGAACTACCTGGATTGCCTTAAATTTGAAAAATATTAATAGTAAAATATTCGTCTTGACGCTATTCATATTTGCAACTGGTTGGTTAGTAACATTTATAATCACTTCTAGGTTAAGTTATAGCGGCTGTCCCGGACGGGACACATTTTAATCTTAAGGTCCATTGTGATACTGAGCCTTTAAAATAACAGCCCATTACTTTCGTTCTTATCCAAAGGACATTTTAGTCAATTAACTACCCATTTATTTATTTTTTAATTGACAAGCTGCCAGTATTTGGAATCGAACCTACCACTACCACTTAGACTGGGCCCCTTCTAGATTACAATTATATAAGTTTTAGATTGCTCTATTTCTTGTTTTTAATACTTAGAAAATAACTCTTTTATGTTTTGGCCTAACGAATAAGAGTTATTTATTTATTATTATAAAAATTAAATTTTTGACCACTTTTCCCCGATTTGAATGATAAGTCCTCTTATTTCCTTGGAGCTATGTTAGTTTTCTTTGACTCAGTAAACGAGATATTGATTTCTATATAATACAAAATTAAGCCTTCATGTCTTCGATTTAAATGACCAAATTTATTAGCGTATTGAGACTTCACGAGCCACAATGCACTACTGACTGTTTCCAGATTTACCAAATCCAAAAGTTACATTTTGGTTCTGTGAATTCTGCCTGCAAACAAAGTTTCTCAACATGGGATATATAAGGTGCTATAAAATTAAGATTGTGATTGTAAAATGAATAAACAAAAATACGCTTTTGGTCAAAGTATTTAAACAAGAAAAAAATTTTTACCTAGGTTTGCATTCTATGCACTTGCTCAAATTGATGGGCAGGATATTCAAAAAAAGTGGACAAAACATAGAATTTACTTCCGTTTTTTATGTGAGATTATGTATTGTAACTTTTGTAATCTTTATGTTCTGATATAGATATTGACACAAAAATATCTGATTGAATTTTTGAAACCTTGCTAAAGGACATCACTATCTATTATTGGCAAACATTTTGGAATTGACAAAGAGTGGAACATTTAGAATTGTGTATATCAATATTGGAATTCGAGTTTTGTGTATTTTAACGTTACCGGCATATAGAGGTCGTGTGAGTATCCATTCCACTTCGTCGTTTCTTTTTTTTGCTTGCTTTAGATAATCCTTAAATGCATATTGGTGGTGGACATTTGGGTTTTTACAATGGATATAGGATATGTTCTTGTACATTTCACAAATATATACTTACAACATTATGGCTTTAAAAAAATTCTTGATTGCCTGTATACAGTTTGAGTCAATATTTGGGGGAAGTAAATGATAATAAATGTGCTGTTTTTTTGGTTGTTGTATTATTAGTAGGATATAAATAAAGTTTTATTGAGATCGCAAAAACCATATGATACCTAAACACCATGAATAATTCCAAACATGTAGAAGCACTTTTTATTTATGTTTCATTGGTAACGTCAATAGCTTTTTAATATTTATGATTTACTGCCACAAACCAGTTACATTCGTAAAGGTTTGAAAAATTAATCCATATTTTTAAAAGGAAGATATCAACAATATTGACAACACTATGCAATGGGCAGAGACTCATTATTTTCATGTTAGTTTTAAGCTTTTCAAAACTTGAAAAAGTAAAAAAAAACTTAATTTAATGTCAGCTAGCTCGCGCGGCAGTTCGTGACCATCATCAAAATACGCCAGCACAGACAGGAACTGCAAAATTTTTTACAACATTGGATTCCAACAGAAAAAACTATGGAAATTCTTACAAACCAATGTAATATTGTTAAACAAATGACTTTAACCCATATATCATATAATTCAACATTGAAGTAGATTATATACACACATCACGATGATTATTTACTTTAAAAATTGAACTTGAATGAAAGTATGTAATTTATTAAGCTAAAATTGAGCTAAATTTATTTTATTTACGAAAACATGATTAATACAAAGGTCATAATTCGCACTAACTAGGTTGTTTATATTTTTGCCAGGGATTATTTTGTAATTTAATATTTTCCCAGTCTCTTTAATGTCGTACTGTTTTTGAGTAATTTTCCAAAAACCTGAAAAATTCTAAACTAAAGCTTCCAGTTTGAGGATTTTCAATAAAAATTTCGATTTTGCATCCTATAATGGTTTAATCTCTAAGTTTGTAAAACTATGTCTCTAAAATTTTAATTACTTCGTTCAGTAGCAAACGCTATTTCTAACAAGTACGAATATTGTAGAATATTGTAACAAGTACGATCTTAAAAATGTAATCATCGTACAAATTTAAAAAAAAGACGTTGCGCAGTAGCTGCGACAACTTAGCAAATTTTCTTAGAATACAAAAATCACTCTCTAGCGGTCAGAATTTTAGTGTGATCAAAATGAAATATCATATCTGACATGATTTTGGTATTTGAAAAATTTAAATTTATTAATAGCCAAAATACAACCATACCCAACGATTAATAATAGTGTGCTATTGTAGTTTAAAGTTACTATGGAAACGACAATCAAAATTGACATTTCAAAAATTGTAATAAAATAATTTTATAGTTATTTTTTAGAAGTCAGGTATCGTTTCTGTGCAAATGAGAAAATCAACAAAAAGTTTAACCGACTCCAAAAAAAGAAGGAGGAGATTCTATGTTCGACTATATGTATTTTTTATAAATGTATGTTCACCGATTTCTCCGTCAATTGTGGATCGATTTTGAAAATTATTGTTTTGTATGAAAGAAAATACTCTCGAGGTCCCATTGTCATCAAGTCATAATCTCATGAGGGGATCCTTTCAAGCCAATCAGTAGGTAGCACCTCATATCAATAACAATATTATATTACAAGTAATGTAACAACTAACTGAGTTAATTGTTTGAATACCCAGAATACCCATACTGAATTGTATATTAATGATTGAATTGTTAACAAGTCTGCATATTCGAATTATTAACAAGTCGCTTTCCGAGGAACATTTAATCACAAATTATGAGAACTACTGAGTTTATGAAAAAAAATTTCAAAGAAAAGTTATTTATTTTAAAATGAAAATTATTTTTTGAAAAAAATTTCAGCTCGTTGTCTCTTTTCGTTCTTGAATTATCATGTCCACAGACAGACAGGTGGTCATGTGGTATTGGTCAAATTTTATGCAGACATATACCAAACATTAATATACCGGGACGGGATCAAACTTAATATACCTTTTACATTTACATTTATTGGGTATAAAAACTATACGTAATAGGTTTGGACAAGAATTGTCTTTTGGATTAAATCTGTATATTGTTATTTTTAGCTTTTTAGTGTAATGAGTTTTTGTGTTTTTTGAAGTCGGTTGAAAAAAAAAAGAAGTTTTTTTAGAAAAGTTTTTATAAAATATATTTCATGTATTAGTGTCAAACAAACACAAAAGATAAAATATCTCTCTTAATATTAGAATAATCAAAAAATATATTAGGAGTAAATTTGTAGAAAATTAAGTTTGCTACAATTCATTACCTGATCATTTTTCTCAAAGTCTAATGTGAACAGAGATATTTAGAATTTTAACTTTCAGTCTTTAATGGTAAATATTTCTGTAAATATTAGTGTATCAGGAAAATGATAAGAAACAGAATTACAGTACTACTTGATTTTCTACAACTTGACTCCTTAAACATATTTTGATTGTTCAAATATTAAGAGTAATATTTTGTATTTTCTTCTATCATTATGCCCCCCTTCCCCCTTGACGTATGCCATTTATTAATAAAATTGGTCATGAAAATACTAAGATCATATCAGATACGACATCACCACTAGAGAGTGATTTATGTATTCTAAGGAAATTTGCTAAGTTAAAGCAGCTCCTGCGTAACGAATTTTCTTCTTTTTATAATGCAATTTTTCAAATCAAATCAAGATTTCTGTTTTTTGAGATGATTTCGAAACAATTTTAGGAAAGGAGGATGGAAGGAATGTTCTTTTTAATAAAGTAGAAAAAAAATATTACTATAAGTTTTCATCTTAGCATATTTTCTTTAACTCTAATAATTACATAAATATTTGCAATTTTAATGTTTTAATACATAATTATTCATATGTATAATATACCCACACAAAAATTTTTATGTTTATTTCATTATGATTCTTATGCTCTCTGAGAGAATTGATCTACGTAGTTCCTACGTGGCTAATTTTTTTATGTTTTTATCCGACAAAATAAATGTTTGAAAGTCGGATAAAATTAATTATGCTGTTAGGAATTTTCCCATTTAATAGAATATGAAACAAGAACAAACCATCTCATCTAAAATGCATATTCATGTTAACTGTCTGCCTATTTCTAAAACAATAGTTAATGTTCGGTTAGGAATTATTTGTCTGATCCACCCTTTATTACAACAATGATGCGTATAAGTATTTAATGCTTATTATTGTACATTAGATATGAGATAGACAACTGTACTGAAGTCACTAGACTACTTACTGTATATAGTGCAGCTCGCATATCAGGAAATTAACAACATAAGCATCAACAAAAGCGAAATGAGTGAATGAATGAATCCTAGTAAATGGTGAAGAAAATGAATTTTCTACCAAAAGTGAACAACAGCGTCCTTAAAATATATTATAATAATACACCTATTCTGTCTACTGCTTTGTTGTGTTTCAAATACTCGGAGTTGTGTAAAATGATTTTGTTATGTTGATAATATTATGAATATATGTAGCTTCATATAGCTCTGTGTAGCTCGATAAAATTTCGGTACATATTAGACAGATAGTGGAGGATTATCTATCTGTTAGGATGATTTTATGTTAAATGTACAAAATGATTCAAAATTTCCATTCAGTGTTTAGGGTACTGGATGTTAAATTTGGAAATAGCTGTCAGACATCAAAAAAATCGTACTTAAATTAAAATGTATAAATTTTAAAGTAATCAGCTTCGAACATCGAACAAAGTCGTCATATTATCAAATGTAATTTTAAGAGTTATTTTAATAAGAGTAAAATTAACAGGAATAAATGTGAATGAAGGAAATTTTAACAATAGTAATTTCAATATAATTTAAAATTTTTTATATTTTGAATCTAGTATATTTTAATCTAGTTAATTTTCTATTTATTTTTATTTTTATCTATTGATCTCGACTTTATATCTAATTCTAATTGTCAAAGAGTAAAGTACGACTAGCTAATTTATACTGATGATGACTACATTGTAGTCGAAATACGTATTTATAAAACTGATCTAGGTAAAGGGGGCGAATTTGAAATGTTATTAGTATTTCGTGCCAAAATTGGCAAAACGAAACACTTCTGAAATTACTTCGGTGCCCGACCATCACTCTGTTATCTGTGGCAGGTGACGTAATTTAAAACTATCCCACGTTATATTTAAATATCTATATATAAGGTTTTCCATTAAGAAGTATCATTTTTGTACTTGTAAAGATATGAATGTTATTTTTTGACAGTTGAAAAGTAAAAACTATCCCATTTACAAAAATCTGTTTACCTTTGCAGATTCAGGGTGAAATATATCATCTAACAGGTTCCTTATTGCGAACGCGGGATAGTGACAAAAAATTTTTTCAGATTTGTTTTATGGACGATTCAGCAAGACAAGTCGATCAGCGTTGCACACAACACTTCGGTGAAAAGACATTGCATTACTCACGGCCGCAATAGTCCGCATGTCATCAAAGCCAATAAGACGCCTGCAATACAACATGCAAGACGTTTTAATGCGCCAACAGTTGATGAAGTCGCTAGAAAATAAAACTAAGAATGTTGTGTATTATAAAGCATTAGAATTATAAACAATAATTTTTTGGAATAATTATTATTTTTTATTAATTGACCAATGCAATATTCATAGATAAGTATATATATATATATATATATATATATATATACTATGGCTTAAAACAAGACGATTGAGCTAAATTTGCACCAATAATAGTGACGCCGTTTGGACACTGTACTCTCTTGAAATTAAGATTTTAAATCATTTTTTTTATTTATTTCTAAATTAGAACGGATGGCGAGATTTTGATATGATTGAGTATTGTAATATTGCTTTATCATACATAACAACCCATATGGAAATTTTGGTCATATCAATTCATGGGCGTAGAAGTCGATTATCTTACGGTTTACTCAAAATTTAGAATTTTAACAAATGTTAGTAGCTGTTTCGATACAAAGATTAAATTACGAAAAAAAAATTTTTCATATACTACAGGTATTTTCCAGATATCCAAAGATAAATTAAGATGATTGCTTTTTACCTTAAACAGAAGCTGTTCAATGACTCTTTTTAGTCAATCTAGATCTTATTTCAACTTTACATTCTGAAATTGCTCAACTTGTCGCGAAAATGCCTTTAAACTTTATCAAGAATAGTTTCCTATTATTATCTATCTATCCTACTGATTTTCTTCGAAAATCTGAATCAAGATTGATACTACTTATCCGATCAAAAACATAAATGTAAGAAAGGGCCGAGTTTTCGGAAAAATCCTTAATGTAATAGTTGCTTCTTAAAAAGTGATGATATGGGAGAAAGCACCGAGCTATTTACAAAGTAAATAGACCCAGACTTCATATAATAGTTGCTCCTTAAAAAGTGATGATATCCCATTAAAGAGCCAAGCTTTTTACAAAGTAAATAGCTCTAGACTTCATATAATAGTTGTTCCTTGAAAAGTGATGATTTTCTATTAATATCACTTTTTAAGGAGCAACTATTATATGAAGTATGGAGCTATTTACTTTGTAAATAGCTCGGATTTACAAAGTAAATAGCTCCATACTTCATATAATAGTTGCTCCTTAAAAAGTGATGATATCCCAAGAGCCGAGCTATTATAAAAGTAAATAGCTGTTCACTCTTTGAAACATTCGTTAATAATTAGTTATATAAATTAACGTGCAAGCCGTTATATATACATCTCTATATTTATACATAATGTGTATCCATAATGTGTATCCAATCAGAAGGGACATCGACAAATATCAACGAATCAGATGGATATATGCTTTATAATGTTAAATAAATTAAAACGAAATTAAAATATTTCCTTTTTTCCGATAGAAATTTCCAGTTTTCATAATTTTCCCGTCGATTTGGGTACTAAATCTACCTGTATGCCAAATATCAAATTTACAGTATATCAGAAAGTATAAGAACATTATGATCTACTAGTCTCCAAGAATTATAGGAGTTCCCGCTATTGTTGAATTTTTGAAGTGAAATAACTTTTTAACGGTTAATTCGTTAACGATGATTGCTCACAACACTGTAGCTCTTTTCGTTCAAAAGATACAGCACCTGAAAAAACACCTAAATTAAGCTGTAGTAATAGCACTGTAAGTACGAAGGCCGAAAATCCCTTAAACTCAGCCTTGCGCACTTCCGAGCTTTAGATAATTATCCGAAATATTTTTATAGTAAGTTGATAAGCATATTTTCCAACAAACGAAACTAATTGGATTTTGTTGTTTAGACACTTTAGACAATATTACTTGAAGAATGAATGCATTTTATTTAAATTGAAATATAATGCCATAAACGTCTGTAGAAATTGTATTATGAAAAGCTTACACTATAATACACAGTTATTAAGAGAATTGTATATATTCGTCTTCATTCTTAGATCTATAATAATCCAGTATTTCGGATTATATTTAATTTACTCGAAACTTCTTTTTTTAGCATCAATATTTTCCGAGTAATTTTGTTCGAAAGACACAACTTCCCTATTTTCGCCTGTTTTTCGGCTTTCTCTCACTAATCGTTCAATTTTATTGAATTTTATTCAACATCAAGCTTATACATCATTTAATTATCTAAAAATTTTTTCTCTACTGACAATAATTTGGTAGTTTATTGATCGAATTCTGCGCTATCGTCGTTTTCGTGTTCACAGACGCGCTGTTACATTATGTTAGTGCTATAGCTAAAGGGACGTCAGATCCATTGTCTGTCCTATACACCATACTTGTCATATTGCGTTGATCCCGCGGAGTTAACGCGATCAATAAACTAAGCAATAACTACAAAAGTATTGTCTCTAGAGAAAAAAATTTTAGGCAAAAGTTGTAGATAATTAAATGATATATAATTTTGATATAGAAGTTCACGCTTAGTGAGATATAGGCGATAAACAGACGAAAATAGGGAAATTTGTGTCTTTCGAATAAAATAACTCGGAAAATATTGATGCTTGAAAAAAAAACTTCAAGTGAAAAAGTTAGGAAATTTAATTTATAAGAGAAAAGGTCTCTATGGTTTTTTTGCATAAAGTAAACCGTTCTCGATATATTGAATGAAATACGTTTTTCGCGATAGTGGCGCAACTGACACTCGGGTGAAACCTCAAATCCGCCATTATGCTCAGAATATTCCCCTTTAACAAATCAGACTACTACGAAAATTACGCTATCTCATGTAGATTTCGCTCTTTTTGCGACAGATTGATTGGGCTATAATGATACAATGAAGTGTGACGGTGCGTTGTGAAAGCACTTTATCGGCATAAACTCAATAGCTAATTTTGTTACGATATTTGCTACGTAAATAAGTAAACTTTTGTTACGTAAATAAGTAACAGTGTATTATACATGACAACTCATGAACACACGCATTATCTAATTCATACATGTTAAAAAAAATACAAATATAATTAGAGAAAACAGAAAGCTCCTGTTTTGTAGTTCTTGCAAATTATAATCTTAGATAAAACATAAAATTATCATTTTATATTATATAAAGTTGAATGATATTGTTGTTAAAGATATGAAGAAGATAATCTTGATTATATAATCATGATAATAATCATTTGTATTATGAGATATATGGTTTACTTCAAGACTATAATTCTTGACAGTTTATCATATTTGTGTAATAAGCTAACAGGGAAACAAATACGTTGCTGTTTTGCATTATACATATTATATATAGAAATATTATACATAGTTTCTGTAATTCACTATTATACTACAGAGCTGTTGTAAGTCAAGATTTTGAGACGGTGAACGATTTTGTTCCATTCGGGTAAATTCGTAAACCTTTTGTCCAGTTTCCAAACCAAAATACTTATTGAATAACTAGCATTGCGTCCATAGAATACCACCGTCCCTGATTGAAGATGAATTCTTCGTCTAGTGAAAACTATGTCCAATTGCAATTCTAATAATCTGTCCAACGGCTTGTTTGGCTTCAATTATAAGATGACTTGATTTTTTATCAAGTTAAATGAGGAAAGTTCACTTTTAAAAATTATAACAATTGACTTTGTTACTTTTATTTAAAATACCTGTATTAAAAATTATTACTATTAATTACAATAAGTTTTAAAAAATTTAAGTATTAATTAGGTATCGGAACTAATGTGGTTTAGCATTGAAGATGCTTATGATTATATACTAATCTATTACTCAATTGACATTATTGACTATTTACGTCAGTCCTCCAAGTGGACAATGCAGATGTTCATGATGCTACAGTATATATGTATATATATATATATATATATATATATATATATATATATATATATATATATATATATATATATACATATATTTATATATATATATATATATATAATAATTATATATATATATATATATATATATATTTATACATATATATATATATATGTATACAGGGTGAGTCGAACCAAGTGGATAATAGCACACACCTCCACTTCCTTCCACGATTCTCTCATTTTTCTACAACATCGAATAGAATACAATACATTATAACAAAACAAAGACCACCCAAAGACATGATATAATTCACAACTAAAACATCTGCGCACAGAAATAAAGTAGGCGGGCTCCTTTCCAAATTCAAAATAATCAAATCCGGGAACGTAAGCAGCGGTGGGCAAAAAAAATTTAATTTGAATGATTAGGGAAGCAGAAAACTTTTTAAATACTTGTTCCCAGTCAACAAGTTTTTGCTTACTATATGTTATATGCATGCATTAACAGTTGTCTTCAAATATCAACAGCGTGTGATTCATGCATTTAATGACTTATATTATAACAATTAGCCCAGTCAATTTACTAAATAAATCACCAAATAAAAAAAAAACTTATACTCTATATTTTAAAATTAGTCAAAATTAGCTTTGGCCCTTCCTCTTGAACATATCCAAAAAAAAGATCCATATGGGAGGGGGCTGCGCAATAGGCCGCCATTTTTAATTTTAGGACCGTTCTTATGAGTTTTTCCTCAATATCTCAAAAAATCTCAACTTTTTCATAACCACTTTTACTTATAATATGAAAGCTCATTGAATTTTGTACAAAAACGCACAAAAAATTTTTCCTAGCTTTAACCGTTTGGGGAATATATAGATGTATAAGCAGAAGTCCAGAAAGTCTAGTTTACGAGGGGAGAAAATCGCTTCTGAAAGTTTTATTTCTTATTTCAAATAACTTATTAATATTAACTAAACATACTGAAATAACTCAAACATATAAACAAAAACAAAACATATACTACACCTTTAGTGGGGGGAAAGAAGTGACGTCTGGTTTGATTTTCCTGGCTGAGCACTGGAACCAAGCATGTCAAAAGGCGTTTATTGTCTTCATGGTGGGGGGAGCCCCGTACAATGCCAGAAACATTTCATCATCAGCTCCTTCAGGCAGGACCTCTGGTGTGCTGGTTGGGCTGTAAAACAGTGGTAGAATTTGTAAAAGCTGAGGGTTTTTTTGAACTATTTTAACTATTTTTATTTTTCATGGTTGTATGTAGCTGAAGTAGTATCACATCCTGAAAAAGCATGTAAAAATAAAACTGTTTTCCTAAGGAATGAGGGAACTTGTTCTGTTTATAGATCTATATATCCCCCAAACGGTTAAAGCTAGAAAAAACTTTTTGTACGTTTTTTATAGAACATTCGCGCAGTTCCTCCCCCCCATATGGGTCTTTTGGATATGTTCAAGAGGAAGACCCAAAGAAAATGTTAACTAATTTTAAAATATAGAATATAAGTTTTATTTTTATTTGGAGATTTTTTTAGTAAATTGACTAGACTAATTGTGATTTTAGTGTTGAAAAAAAAAACAAACAAAAATAGATTTATATTATTACTATGCTTCAATAGTATTTCAGGGGCGAATCAACAAATTTTTCACTGGGGGCGCATATATACAAATATGATATATTGTATATGGTAAGTTGTAGCTTAAGGATGTTCCAGCACTGTGTTATATAATCAGGACAAATAACCGGTTTGATTTTATTATAGCACAAACACATAAACACACATACACAACAAATAGACAAATATACTCTTCACATTATTTCGAAAACAAAACGGTAACACACGATTTTAAAAAAAAATTTATATAATAAATATTTAGCTTTACTCTCCTAGTTTTTTTTTTTTAAATTCTGTCGAGTATTTTTTCTAATACAACAGATAATAGTTGGGCGGGCATGAAGTTTAACATGCTTCAAATGAGAGAAAGTGAGACAGAATGACCACTTTGATATTAATTATCTCGCGTTCTAAACGGTCAAAAATTCTGAAACTTCGGGATTTATTAGAAAATCTATCGAAAAGTGGGGGTATGCTGGAACATCCTTAAGGAACAAAGAAAATCTGTCTTTAGAAAATCTGTCAGTATATTTAAAAGAAAAACATATTTTTCTAAAGAAAAACATATTTTTCTAACGGAAAACAACGAAAACTTGACTTTGACTTAAAAATAAAGTAGATATATTATTAATTTGTTTTACCATAATATTATGTTAATTTATTCTTTTAATTGTTACAAAATTTAACTTTGTTCCTTAAGCTACAACTTACCATATATAATATATCCATATTTGGATATATGCGCCCCCAGTGAAAAATTTCTATATTCGCCCCTGGAGTTTTTGAGAATCATAGCATTTGTAATAAAAATATATTATTGTTTTTAATAAGTATTATTATGTTAATAACAAGTACTTAATAAGTTTTCTGCTTCCCTAATCATTCAAATTAAATTTTTTTTGCCCACCGCTGCTTACGTTCCCGGATTTGATTATTTTGAATTTGGAAAGGAGCCCGCCTACTTTATTTTTGTGCGCAGATGTTTTGGTTGTGATTTATATCATGTCTTTGGGTGGTCTTTGTTTTGTTATAATGTATTGTATTCTATTGGATGTTGTAGAAAAATGAGAGAATCGTGGAAGGAAGTGAAGGTGTGTGCTATTATCCACTTGGTTCGACTCACCCTGTATATTGTTCCATTTTTTTGGAAAATTTCCAGAAATGATCAAAATAAAAGAAAATCACGTGTAAGTGATTTTCTCGGAAACCAAAAAAATTCGTTACGCAGGAGCTGCGTCAACTTAACGAATTTCCTTAGAATACATAAATCACTCTCCAGCGGTCATAATTTTATTGTGATCAAAATGAAATATAATATCTGATTTGACTTTAGTATTTGCAAAAATTAAATTTATTAATAGCCAAAATAGAACGATATATAACGATTAAAGTTTATAGTTACTATGGAAACGACAATCAAAAGTTTTCAAAATATAATATATTTCATGTATTCGTGTCAAACAAACACAAAATATTTAATATCTCTCTTAATATTAGAATAATCGATAAATGTATAAGAAGTAAAGTTGTAGAAAATCAAGTTTGCTACACTTCATTACTTGATCTTTTTTCTCAAACTCTAATGTGAACAGAGATATTTAGAATTTTAACTTTCAATCTTTAATTGTAAATATTTCTGTAAATATTAGTGTAACTGAAATATGATAAGAAACAAAATTACAGTAAAACTTTTTTGATTTTTCAAATATTAAGGGAAATAGTAAAATTTTGTGTTTCTCCCTCCCTCTACCCTACCCCATTTCTTCTCATCCGATTTTACCCATAAACGAACTTGACCTTTAGAATACCAAAAGCGCCTCAAATACCAAATTTCATTCCAATCGGTATGAAACTGTGACTGCTAGAGAGTCCACAAACATTTAAAAAAAGTAAAAATATACATATATATATATATATATATATATATATATATATATATATATATATATATATATATATATAATATATATATACAAATACAAATTTTAGCGATAGTGATTTTTAATATCTAATAGGTAGGATCTCATGGACATTTGAAGAAATTTTTACGAAATTCCAACATTGGTGCAAAAACAATTGCTACATTTCCTTTGGAGGAAATTCGTTAATATACGAACTTTGTAATTCAGTCATACTTTGAAATAATGAGTCCATTCAATTACAAAGAAAACCAAAACAAACAAACAGGTGTCGTACAAAGTATAACAAGTTGGGATATTTTAAAAATATTTTATAAAATTGATAACCTAGAATATTTTTCAATTGTTATTTGTTACTACGTTCGTTAATAGGTAAAATCAGTCAAGGATAAAGGTGGATTTAATGGGGGGAGGAAACAGATAATTTTAATTTCTTTAATATTAGAAAAATCGAAAAATGCATAAGAAGTAAAGTAAAATTTTGTTTCCTATCATTTTTACTGTTACACTAATATTTAAAATTCGATAAGTTGACGCAGCTTCTGCGTAACGAATTTTTTTGTAATGTATATGCATATTACTTTGAAAAATACGATGTCATAAAGAGTATTTATTTTAAACTCCTTTGAATGTTTTTATGGCTCAAATTATTCCTATATTATTGTTACTATTTTAAAAACTACCGTAACAGCTATAATAAGATAATAAAATAAGTAGATAGATAGATAGGTTGTAGAGGCAGCCCTGGAAGGAATTTTTGTGTATACACTAGGAATTGGTAGGATATACTGCAGCCGACTGTGATTGGAACTATGCCGATATTCATCTGGAGTTCGTGAAGGAAACTGTCTTCTCAAGCATAGCCGGTTACTTTGTTCTTATCCATATGCCAACAGTTTAGTCAATTAACCACTCCGTTTTTTTTCTTAACAATAGATGTCGGAATTCGAACCCGTAACCTCCAAGTTTCTAAGTAGGCATACTGCGCAGACATAACGCCTTAGACCGCTCGGCCACTTGGACTGATATAAGAGAGTAAGTGTACAAACTTTGTATTTTTGGTTACAGATTTGATTCAAGAACTCACGAGATGGAAATCAGTTCAAAGCCTTTCTAATATCTTACGATCAAGTGATTATATGTAAAAAATTACGTTTCTCAAACTCATAAGACAAGTGAAAAAAATGGTCTCAATTACCATAGAAGTTAGGAAAGCAAATTAAGTAACCGTTTTCTTCCAAAACGATAACTTTAAAAAATGTTATACACTGGGTGAAGAAAACTTTCTTCTTCTAAAAACTTTCTAAGCATATACAAGAGTCACCAATAACTTCTTACTCTCCAAATTATATTCGAATGAAAAGTTTTTATCAAATTTTTCTCAAAAATATGAAAGTTGAATTACGAAAATACTTCAAAATAAATCAAACATAAATACTTTCATGTGAAAAAGATATATTTTGAAATCAGAAAACAGAAATCGATTCTTTAAAAATAATTAAAAAGAATCAAAAAGAACTCAAAAGAAGAAGTTTTTAAAATAAAATATCCAAATTAGCCTCAATTCTTCGATTAATTATTTTAATTTTATGAATACATATTTCGACTACAAAAAAGTCATCATGAATAGGAATTAGCTAATCGTTACTATCTCCGGGATATGGAATCGAAGATATGTTACTCCTTGCTAATTTGTTGTATGTATGTTGATTACTTTATGATATTGCCCAAATACTGAAATAATCGATGGCTTAATAGTTCAGTAAAGTTAAACATGAAAAGGCGGTCGTGCTTGCAAAAGGTCCGGTCGTTCTGCATTTTTATATGTTGTTAGGACCTAAACCAATATTAAAAAACCAGATTTGCAATTTCCAAAGTGCTGTGCGAGCGGCGGTGTACCCAAAAAACCATGAAATTTTCGGACTTTTTTCAGTTTTTGCTCAATATATCAGTGAAGGAAGGGTCTGACCGGTATAGTCATTCTATACACTTTTAAAGTAGATTTTCAACAATTTGAGATCAAAACAAGCTCTATACAGCTATTGGTTCCCAAGATACAGTTCTTAGAAAATAGGCCATTTTTTCCAAAAAGTGAAATTTTTTCGAAATGGTCACTTATTTCGTAAAATATCTTTTAAATTACGCATCCCACGACAAATATTATGAAAACTTGTAGTAAATTTAATAAGCTTTCATTTGATAGCAGACTGGTACCTGTATGCCCAGCGGTTCTCTCAAAAAGGCAGATAACCAAAAACAGTCATAAGTTAACCAGCGCAGATAACCATCAGCGCACATATTTACCAGATGTTTGTATCCATTGGAGAATAATTTTTTTACTACGCCACTGTATAAAATTTAGTATTGATATTTTTTCATATTTTTATTATTCAAAAAAAAAATAATTTATATAATTATTGGTTTATGCTAGTTGAGAATTTGCATAGTTTCAACAGGCATTTGCTTAGATCAGAAATGACTTGCGTATATACAAGCTTACTTCAATATTTCAGCACATATTTAAAATCAGTTACAAAACTCATCTCATGGAGTGAGTTACAAAAAGAAAGTAGTTACAAAGAGTATTTCTCTCTGGAAGTTACAAAAATTACTTCTCTCTGTGAGCTACAAAAAGAAGACAATTACTAAAATTAGTTGATTCACATCAATTAATCAGATGGTATTTAAAATTTTTATTTCTTCAATTTACAAGTTGAATATTTTTTATGGATTGTGCTGAAGTATCGAATGGGCGAATTAATGGTTTCTATCTGATTGTATCTAAGTATATTTTTTTTTTGTATAATTTATTTAATTCACTATTCCGAAACTTGTGGTCTGTCAAACTTGTAACAATTCAACACACATTCTATACACACTTTTGGTGTACAATTTATATTTTATGTGAATATGCATTGACTTTTCAATTTATAACTATATTGTTTGTTTACGCTTGGTTTTTTTTTGGCCGTGTATTTTTTTTTTACAGAAGCGTAATGTCTCTTTATATACAACTATGTATCTGAATTAAATTTGTAATCCATATTTATATTTTTGCAAATCAGACATATTTGAACATATTTTTTTTTACTGTAGTTTTCTTTTACTACAGTTCAATTTAGGACATATTCATGTAATCTTTGTTTTCATAACTTGTACAACCAAAGTTAATGTTTTAAGGATAGTTGTACTATCAGTGTATTAGATTAGAAATTATTTATTTCAAATATATATTTTATTTTAACATATATTTGTTTTGTTCCCCTTTTTGTACCTTTTATTTTTTTTCAGATTCGAATCACTTGTCGATAACTAAGACACTTACTGGATAGTAAAGATCTTACTACCTCAATATTATCTTTTTTAATGGGCCCAGCTTTTATTGAAAGACTTTCGGTTCAACGTGTTTTTTTTTTATATTTACGTGTATGGCATTAGCACCGATCGTTTTCTAATTTTTATAATTCCACATACAATACTCTGCTTTGGATTTTTTTTCTAAAGTACCGTATATTTAGTTTTCATTATTTTTTTTAAAAATACATCATAATAACTTTTTAATTAAAATTACTAAATTAACTTAATTTCATATTTATGAAAATAATTGATAATTCAATTATTTTCTATAAAGTGTTTAGTCTTTTTTTTTAAAACTAAACACACAATTTTTTTTAAATTAAACTCTAATTATTTTTTTTTTTTACATACACCATATTTTCGGTAAAAGTAGGTACCAATTTCAATCAGAAAGAAAGTAACAAAATATTGAGGTCGTACAGAAGTTATCAGAACATGAGAAAATGACACACACTTCTTCTTCCATGCTTCAAGGGGCCACCCTTGTTTTTGAGAACAACAGTCTCAAAAAATAGCTGTACTGCGTGCCCTTTGTTGGAGTCCATCTCCACTATGACTATGTCTTCGACAAAACGTTTTTGGAGGTGAGTTTTCGTTGTTCTCACATCAGGGATACAATCACCCTTAATTTGCTGCAGAAGGTGTGATAAAGAAAACTGGCATTCATCACTGTTTTCCAACAGGTTATCGTACACACAATCCATCGCTTCTTCAGTATTACTGGTTAGACGATACCCTCTCTTATTCCTAGTAGCAGGTGGTAATCTTAACAGGCTCCTGTAGCACAATCTGTGGTACGCCCCGCTTGCAGCAACCAGGTCGTCAATGGCGAGGAGGCGCTCCGATTGTGCTACAGGAGCCTGTTTAGATTACCACCTGCAACTGGGAATAATGATCATAATAATAATAATAATTTATTAGACCAGAAATGATGTAGAAAGGTAATACATATTGGTTCGTCATATATTCCTAACATTATAGGTTGTTACAAAAAAATTCATCCACATTATATGGACAATGATCGAGCAGTAAATTCTTGCAGGCGGTTTCAAACTTCCTTTGGTTACATTTAAGCTTTATATGAGATGGTAACTTGTTGAAAAATTTTAAGCCATTGTAAGATGGACCATGTTCGAAGACAATTAAGTTGTGCTTGAGTACTCTTAAGTCGCTTCCATGTCTTGTATAATACGTGTAATTAAAGTTATTTTGATCTACCGTATGAATATTCTTCTTTATGTGGGCGAGACAATGGAGATTGTATATACTGGAGAGCGTCAAGATTCTCAGATCCTTAAAATATTGTCTACAGGGAGTTTGCTGGCCAGCACCAACAATTACTCATAATATTTTCTTTTGCTTTATGAAAATTTGTGTTGATTGAGAGGAAGACCCCCATAACAAAATTCCGTATTTAAGTCTGCTAAGAACCAATGAATAATAGTATACCATAGCTAATGTTTTTTGACTTAGATTCTCTCTTAAATTTCTAAAAAGAAAAGAGTGGTCGTGGAATAAGAGACGGTATCGTCCTGCCAGTAATACTGAAGAAACGATCGATTGTGTGTACGATTACTTATTGGAAAACAGTGATGAATGCCAGTTTTCTTTATCACACCTTCTGCAGCAAATTAAGGGTGATTGTATCCCTGATGTGAGAACAACGAACACTCACCTCCAAAAACGTTTTGTCGATGAAATAGTCATAGTGGAGATGGGCTCCAACAAAGGGCACTCAGTACAGCTATTTTTGAGACTGTTGTTCTCAAAAACAAGCGTGGCCCCTTGAATCATGGAAGAAGAAGTGTGTGTCATTTTCTCATGTTCTGATAACTGCTGTTCGACCTCGATATTTTGTTACCTTCCATCTGATTGAAATCGGTACCTACTTTTACCGCAAATATGGATACAAACATCTGGTAAATATGTGCGCTGATGGTTATCTGCGCTGGTTAACTTATGACTGTTTTTGGTTATCTGCCTTTTTGAGAGAACCGCTGGGCATACAAGTACTACAAGTTACTACAAGTTTATTTTACATAATATTTGTCGTGGGATGCGTATTTTAAAAGATATTTTACGAAATAAGTGACCATTTCGAAAAAATTTCACTTTTTGGAAAAAATGGCCTATTTTCTAAGAACTGTATCTTGGGAACCAATAGCTGTATAGAGCTTGTTTTGATCTCAAATTGTTGAAAATCTACCTAAAAGTGTATAGAATAATTATACCGGTCAGACCCTTCCTTCACTGAGATATTGAGCAAAAACTGTAAAAAGTCCGAAAATTTCATGGTTTTTTGGGTACACCGCCGCTCGCACAGCACTTTAGAAATTGCAAATCTGGTTTTTTAATATTGGTTTAGGTCCTAACAACATATAAAAAATTCAGAACGACCGGACTTTTTCCAAGCACGGATGTAGATCTTTACTGGACTATAACGAAATTTGTCATGGATATACATTCAAATCTCACAAAATATTCCTGTAGCTGTAATGTTACAATATGACTGCAATATGACTCAACAGTTTTGTTTTTACAATGGTCAATAGTTTTCTTTCAACCACTAAATTCGTCGCATACACCCGCGATGTTGAAGATAAGAAAATCATTGCGATTCGAACAATTGGATGACGTTCCCGATTTCTCGAATTCAATAGTCAGGCAATATACAAAGTGACAGCAATTTAAATTTGCAAAAAATCCGAAATCAGCATATATTGTAATATTTACGTATATGAACAATTTAAAATATTTATTAAAGTTTTTGTTTTGTGAATAAAAAATACACATTTAATAAATGTATCAAAATTTGCAGTAAATTTAAGGGAAAAATATAACTAAATGTATAAAAAAAAACAAATGTGGAAACTTTATTTATTTACAAGTATGATGAATAATATATATCCGACAAAAAACATAAATGTGAGAGGGACCAAGTTTTCGCACACAAAAGTTCGCCTTCAAAAGTAGTGAAATCTATGTCAGGAAAACCCTGCACCTGAGACTGCAACTTACACAATAAATATATACCAATAATTTTGTCATTTTTGTTAAATAACTTGGTCCTTACATAGATTTCATTACTTTTAAAGGCGAACATTTTTGTTTCTGCTGGGATATCAATACTTTTTTTTTGTACAAAAAGTGAATCCCTCTCACGTTTTTGTTTTTTGTGAGATATCATTACTTTTTGGAAAGTATTTTAATGCTCGCTGCATGTATGATGCATGAAATGTAATATTCGTATAGTCTTGCTATTTTAGATAATAACACACATAATATAGAACAACTCTCTTCATATTAGAAAAGTCGAAAAATGTATAAGATGTAAATTTATAGAAAATCAACAATTTACTTCAATTCATTACCTAACCATTTTTTTCAAACTAAATACAAAGATAATGGGGATTTTAATTTTCAATTTTAAATCGTAAATATTTCTGTAAATATTAGAAACGAAAAAATTATAAGATACAATATTGTAAGAAAATGAATTTTTTTATAACCTTGTGCCTTATTCATCTTTCCAGTATTCAGAGAGATATAACAAGTTTTGCGTTAAAGTCTCTAAGTCAGTTCCCAAAATGTCGATGTTTAGGGTTAAATATCTTGGAAATTAATGCTGTAATGTTGAAACATGATACGTACCGTCAAATGTTGGGTATCAGGCTAAAGAGGCCTGAGATACAGAGGCCTAAAAACCGTCTATTATCTATAGGTGGGCTGGGTTTTCTGCACTCAGCTCTGGATGAGAGATAGGAAAAGAGATAGAGTAAATACAGGGTAACCTATCAATTATTATTATTTTCTTTTTATAATTAAATCATTTTCTGAAAAAAATATAATAATACCAACTCTTTTTTATGGTTATTATTATACAAAGTAAATAATACATACAATACATTGAATACATACGCTGGAATTTTGCGCTGGTAATCTGGGGCATAAAATGTACATTTTTAATATATTTGTGTATGAATAAAATATAAATGTTATTTATAAATAAATATATAATATATAAATTATAAATTATAAATATAAAAAATTCGTTACGCAGGTGCTGCATCAACTAAACAAATTTCCTTAGAATAAATTAATCACTCTCTACAGGTTATAATTTTAGTGTGATCAAAATTAAATATAATATCTGATATGACTTTAGTATTTGCAAAAATTAAATTTATTAATAGCAAAAAAAGAACGATGTATAACGATTATAGGTTATAGTTACTATGGAAACGACAATCAAAATTTTTTACAATAAAATATATTTTATGTATTCATGTCAAACACAAAATATTTCTCTTAATATTAGAATAATCGAAAAATGTATAAGGAGTAAAGTTGTAGAAAGTCAAATTCATTACGTGATCATTTTTCTCAAACTCTAATGTGAACAGAGATATTTAGAATTTTAACTTTCAATCTTTAATTGTAAATATTTCTGTAAATATTAGTGTAACAGAAAAATGATAAGAAAAAAAATTACAGTAAAATTTAGTACCTACAACTAAACTCCTGATAAATTTTTCGATTTTTCAAATATTAAGGGAGATAATCAAATTTTGTGTTTCCCCCTCCCTCTAAATCCCCCTTTCCCCTCGTCCGATTATACACGTTAACGAACTTGACCTTTATAATACCAAAAGCGCCACAAATACCAAATTTCATTCCAATCGGAATAAAACTGTGACCACTAGAGAGTCCACAGACATGTTAACCAATCTTTAATTGTAAATATTTCTATAAATATTAGTGTAACAGAAAAATGATAACAAACTAAATTACAGTAAAACTTAGTACCTACAACTTAACTCCTGATAAATTTTTCGATTTTTCAAATATTAAGGGAGATAGTCAAATTTTGTGTTTTCCCCTCCCTCTAAACTCCCTTTCCAATCTCCCGATTTTACCCATAAACGAACTGACCTTTAGAATACCAAAAGCTACTAAAATACCAAATTTCATTACAATGGGAATAAAATTGTGACCGCTAGAGAGTCCACAGACATTTAAAAAAGTACATATGTTATATATATATATATATATATATATATATATATATATATATATATATGTGTATATATATATATATAAATTTTAGCGATAGTGATTTTTAACATCTAATAGGTAGGATCGATGGACATTTGAAGAAATTTTTACGAAATTCCAACATTGGTGCAAAAACAATAGCTGTATTTCCTTTGGAGGAAATTGGCTAATATAAATATTTTGAACCTTTACCTTTACCGCTGGACCGTTAAAATAAAAGAGGGAAATTTTTGCAAAGGAATTGAATAGAATTGAAAACTTTTTTAGTAACTTTAGATAGAATTAGATTTTTGGAAATTCCAAATAATTTGCCTAAACTTTTTACTATTCATATCCGAGAACTAATAAAAAATTATTTACCTGATTTAATTATTTTTTCTTCGTATGGAGTATAGTGTCATGGGAATTTGATGACATTGGATACAACAAACATGCCAATGATAAGGCTGGGGAGGGGGGATAATTTATCAAACAAAATTTTTGTTTCTGATTTCCTAATGGTTAAATTTTACATAAAGTGGGAATTTGAGTTTCTAAATTGATTGAATAAATTATTGGGCAATAATCGGTAGGCAACCTGTATTGAAACATCGTTCTGTCTTACTTCAAAACATACCTTTTTTACTTACTCTCACACAGCTTATGGAAAGCCGTTCGGTTCCGGAGAGCCGTCTACGTCCACCTCTGCAGTCTAATCCTTCCTGTTAACATGTGGGTTAACTTGGTCTGACGCACTACCGTGCTATGTGATAATATAATATAACTTAGCAGAAAAAGAAACATATTATCAATATCAACTATTACATACATGATCCGTACATATAACAAGGACCACGGCATACAGAAAACAAGATACACAAACAATCTTTAAGTGAACCTACAATAACAATAACAATAACAACAACCGATGTATGTATGTTGAGAAAGTCTGCTGCTTGCCTGTTGTAAACCTTCTTAGTTGATAAATGAGAAGAAAATGTGTAAATTTGTATTCTGCACACAAGCACAGTTGAGTAAAGTATACGATAAGATGTTGTATGTGTATGTATATGGTGTCTAACTTAACTGATAAATATAGTATAGCGTTTTCACTGTAGACCTCCATACATATTGATTCAATAATGAGATGGGAGTAGAATTGTAGTACGCCATAAAAGTAATCAATTGTAAAAGTGTGACATCGTAAATCCGAGAAAAAATTTGTAAACTCTTCAGCGCAGCCTCTTTATAATAAATTTCATTGTAAGTTTCATTGAGTCAGTAGTGCAACGAGTAGTGAGTTTGGTTATCAACCAGGAAGTCATGGTACGCTCCATCCTTGTGTATTTTTGCTATGTTAAACGCGCAATTTCGTATTGTCTATAAACGGATTTAAAAATAAATAATAAATAAAATGAGATTTAATTTCCATCCTAAAATAAGTAATTAAATATATATAATATGAACTACTTGCGCTGATAAATCACTCATGACTGTGATGGGCTTGAATTAAACGCTGTGTCAATGGTTTGATTGAAAGTTACGTTAGTATGCCTGAAAAGTTACATTTTCAAACTTAAAATTACATTGTGATGATTTTGTTATTGATCTACGATGAATTATTAATTTTGTGTATTATAGCTTATATCTCCATCATCTCCATCATCGAGACTAGATAATTTTTTATTTTTTTCACTAATACAAGCAATATTTTAATTTTCGTCTGTAGTAGAAACTGGAGGTCATAAAAATCTCTTCATTCTATTTAAATGTTAGCCACATTTCATACAAAACACAAAATAATTATTTAAAAAAATTTTTTAAGATATGTATAGTAAACAATTATATATTAGAGATTAAAACTGAAAAAAAACTGTTATTATAATTATTTTTTTGCAATTGAAAGATTAGGAAAAAACATTCGGAACAAAGCAAGTAAATAACTACTTCAATTTATAAATGTTGCGAATGTGTAAGCAATAAAAAGACTATTTTTTATATTTAATAATACAATACTAACTATTAAAGAAAACAACAGTGGAAACTTTCAATTACATTTCTTTAATCTTCAAATTATAATAATTAATATTCACTTTACAATTTTTTTCAACTACATGAAATAATACAACATCAAAAACTCATATATGTGTACATCTTAACATGTATTAACATTCTATAGGCAACGCTATCTTTTTTATGTGACTATACAAAAGCAATTAAAGCGGGAGTTTTTAATCGAAGATTTGTGAATACCGAAATTATGTCAAACTAGTTATTAAAACGAGAAACCACAATTTTTCAAAAAGTAACACAAAAGTATCTAAAGGTTTTTCTTACATACAAGTTACTTAGGTAGAAGAAAAGTTACGTAAAATGTAAGAAATGTAACCTTCTGGGAACACTGCGCTGGATAGCTGACGCACCAGAACCTTTTTTACCTTAGGAGGCTACTTCATGAGTGGAAACTCAAGTTTTTGTAAGCCAATAATGTTTTTGAGAACAAAACCTCTGAATAAACACAACATACATGACATCTCATACCAAAGAAGCGGCATGACACAGCACAAGACATAACTGAAACTGTATTTCATCAGATGGTAGACATAAGTGCTGATGTTATTACAATTAATATTGAGAACTATAATTATTACCATAATTAAGATCTAAGCGATCATGCAATAAAGTGAGAGTCCCTAAATTGAATCAAATTTTTAGATAAAATTTTAAATGCTTCGACACAAAAGCTATTTTTTAGATACGTTAATTTGAGTTTTTATTAAAAATTAGTCGAATTTATAATAACAATTGATATGATATAACTCAGACGTCAGACCCTTTTTTGGCGACGGGTCAAAATCAAACAAATTGTGAGTATAAGAAGTCAATGTATTTTGTATTTTCTTCTTAAATCGGATTAGTGGTCTTTTTTAGTGAATTCTGATATACAATTTTATTGTGATTTATTATAAAAACATACATCAATGAATGAATTTATAAACGCTCTTTTCGAAATCAATGACTACCTTGATGCTGAACTTGTGACGTAAATCTGTATTTTCATAACTCAGTTGCTTCTGTGTTTACTTAAATAAACTGCATGTTGGAAAATATTTGCTCAAACTTATATGTTTAACCGAATGCAGCGATGCCACTTTATATTCGAAACTCAGTTGCCAACACCTTATTTTAGCTATGGTACTTTTAAAACAATATACGTTTTGTTTTTTTCTAGGTTTGAAAGTTCTGTTCATTAGTGACGAAATTTCTTTCTTTCGATAGCTGTGAATTCACATAAGTTTACAATATATCGTTTCAAGTTTTTTACAATAATATTCAGAATTTTAGATGTCTCTAGGCAATATATAGTTTCACATTATTCGTAACAAATATATTTTGTGAGTTTTCTGCTTCGTCTATCTTTAATTCAAGTGAGAGAGACATATTATACGTTGTAGATAGATAGATAGATCCATTTTTCTGAGTGTACAATGATATCATATATGCGAATCCATTTTACTCTCTACTGTTCTTGTTTTCTGGTCTTTTTCATAGTGTATGCATGTGTGTGTGTATATGTATAGATGGTCGTGTAAGAATGATATTTTTCTTTTTGTTGTGATACTATCTCATCTTTTATAAAGCATAGGTATATTTATTACACATACTTTGTTAACCATTAAATTTCTTTCTTTGTGATTTTTTTGTTCAAATTATGGAATTTGTTCAAAAAAACAAAATAAAAATACAAGACGGTAGAACAGAAATATTTTATGAAAAAATTTGGTTAAAATTTGTATTTTTTTATAATAAATAATTAGACATACCTTTGGACGGTTAGAATTTGTATGATGGACTTTTTTTACATAAATTTTTACAATTGGATTCTAATATTAAATTCTTTTAAAAATATACAGCCTTTTATAAAAAATATACCTGCGTATGCCATCAGAAACATAGTTGTGGGTTAGGGAAAAGGGTTTACACTTTACTGTTCAAAAACTCTTAGTGGTTTACTTGGTTTTTATGTAGTACTGATGAAGATATAATTTAATTGTGTGTAAGAAAATTTGTTTAGTGATTTTGTTGAATGTTATAATCGTTCCTGTTTACCACCTATTCTTTGATTACAAGATGAAATATACTTCTCTAAAATAAGATGAAGGATTTCTTCGCGTCATCCACTTAATCTTATTTCTGTCATATAAAATTATTTCCGCTTGTGATCTGTTTCATTAATTACAATGAGAAAATAATTATTTTTTAAATATTTTTGTTGAACGATTTAATAATGTAAGATTTCCCAAAAAAAAGTTATGGGGTCGGTTTCATTCTGAAACACGACCAACTTGCCAAGATGATATAAACAAAATGAATATTCTTGGCAATAATAATATAGATTATAGAATAATTATTTATAGCTATTATTTAACTTTGCAGGAAAGGCTTTTTAGAATTTTTTAATTGGTCTAAAATTGAAATTTTTGGAATGCCTTTTAATGCCTCTCCTATCTCAATAGCTAGTTTCGTCATTGGTAAAATTGATTATCTATATAATTCTGTGATGTTTTTCTTACTATTGTATAAATATCTGATATTTTGTAATATCGATTGCCATGTTTCAAAAAATATTATAATCTGTTTTTTTGTAATTAAGTTTTTTTTTATTAACAAAACATACCACCAGGAGCTACGCAGACCATCGAATTTTCTCAAGCGAGAGAGTCAAATTAATATCAAATAAAGTAACCATGCCGACAATAGTAGAATTCATTCACTTTCCTACCCATTTAAAATACTTACCTATTCTGGGAATTTCCAAATTAAGACATTTGCTTTTACCTTCTACATGAGTAAAACGAAAACTTTTTGATATGAAACGAACGGTTGAATGTTGAACAATAAATGACATTGAAAGCCAACTAACCAACAAATTTTGTATAGATGTAATCACTCACATCATTCATTAATTATGTGGGTGGAAGGAATTTGTATGTGCGCTAGGAATTGTTCCGAGTGCAGCCGACTTTGATTGGAACTATTCCGATATTCGCTTGGAGTTCGTAATGAAAAACTTCAGAAAACCTTTACAAGTATTGCCGGTTATTTCTTGTCCATACACAAACAGTTTAGTCAATTATCCGACACCATTCATTATTATTGACAAACCAACATCGCCGGGATTCGAACTTGCAACCTCCCAATTTCAAGCAGAGCACCTATCGTACGGCCACGAGACCGGTTGCCTTGTTTATAATATTACATAGATGAGCAGCCAAGTAGCCGCGCTTGTTAAAGTGTTGTGTCTACTTGGAACTGGGAGGTTATGGGTTCGAATCCCAACACCGGCATTTTGTCAATTAAAAATTAATGGGGTGGTTGATTGACTAAAATTTCAGCGTATGGACAAGAACGAAGTAACTGGCTATGCTTGTGAATGTTTTCTGTAGTTTCCCTTCACGAACTCCAGATAAATATCGGCAAAGTTCCTATCAAAGTATGCAGACAATTTCTAGCTGCATACGAATTAAATTTTTCTTATGTTTTTTTTTTGTTTTAAATATACAATTATTACTTAAAGAAAGAACTACCCCTTATATACCTGTAATACAACCACAACATACCAAAGATAAATAACATATTCGGGTTGAATTAGAAACATTACCTTCGAGAGGAAAATTGAAATTAATAAATGATTAGATTGTATACGGAAGAAAGTAAACATTTTGCAGTATAAAACTAAAGCATTTGTTCGTTTGCTTTCCTTGTTCCACCATGAATGCCATAATATTTCCCACTTTCTCGTACATAATCATTCCACCTGTAAAATATATTCACTATACCGTCTAAAACTTATAAATATTATTCATGCAACGTTAAGTGAGTTACGAGATTATTTGTTCTTTGTAGTTTTATACGAATGAGACTTGTTTTTTTTCTCAAAATAAAATTATTTATATTATATTTTATTCATTTTGATAGTTAAATGTAGGCAGGAATATCTATCTACCTATATGGTGGATACCACTATTGCGTACGATACCGTACATATTGAATATTATAACTTGGATAATGTTTTCTTCTCTAGTGATTTGTATAAGGTACACCTAGTATAAGTAATTTTTTGTTTTATTTACTCTTCGCAACACTTTCTTGAGGAAGGTCAAAACAATATTTCTTATCTGTGTTTCCTGATCCGATCGAATTATTTTTAGGTGATTTATAATTTTTGAATCCTCCTTGCAGAGATGTGTAAAATGCTATTTTTACCATATTTAAAATGAAAATAGTTAAATGTTCTTTGAAATACATTTTAAATGCTAAATAGAAATTTATAGGAATGTATTTAAATTGAAAAATAGAAAATAACTCGACTAGATATTGCCCCTACACATACGAGTATGTCCGGACCCAATAGGGAATCAAGAGGGCATGCCAAGTAAGGCTATCCCATTCGGGACCCAATAAAAACCCAACTTGGATATCCCAATGTAAAAATGGGTAAAGTAATATTATTTTTCCCACTTGGAATCTATTTTGGAACCTATTAGTATAACCCAATGTAAAAATCAATGACCTGACATTAATTTTGCCTAACTGGGATTATTTCGGGAAATTATTGGAAAAACCCAACATAAAAATTGACAATTTGGTATCAATTTTGCCCAACTGGGATATATTTAGGACATGATTGGGAAAAACCAATAGAAAATGACGAATCTGATATAAGTTTTGCCAACTGGGATCTATTTTGGATATGATTGGAGAACCCAATGAGAAATTACGAATCTGATATAAGTTTTGCCTAATTGGGATCTGTTGGGAATATTATTGGGAAAACCCAACATAAAAGTTAATTAAAACCAAAAAAATAATAAAACATTTTTACAATTTTTTTGCTATTTCGGCGGAGCTATTATGTGAGAATTTATATAAATTGCATTGCAGATAATCAGCAGATAAAAAACGCTGCTTTTTGAAAAATAAATCAAAATTTTGAATAAACTCTCGCAAATGACATGTTACTCTGTAATAATACTCGTATATATACTCGTATTTGAATAAACAGTAATATATAAAATAAATAAATAAACAAACAAACTCACTTTCGCATTTATAATATTATTAATAGTAATAACCCCTTTAAACTAGGCATGCGCACTTCCGTATACCTTCTATAGCATTCTATAGCATATGTTACAAACATTCTATAGCATATGTTACTCCTGGTTCCCTTCTGGACCGTTTGGTGGAAGAATCAAAAACGGTGAAGCTGTTTTGACGTTATTAAGTAACAAAAAATTATAATCGTATTTAATATATACGATTCGTATATAATAATATATGTTAATGTAAATAGACATAAGGATAATAATATATGTCGTCATAATATATGTTAATGGAAATAGACATAAGGATATATATATAAACACTCGCTCTGCACGTTGGGGGCCTTCGACCCCTTGCCCCACAGAAAACCACGCCCTTCTAGCATGTTTAGAAGTAAAGGTATTTTTGAGGGGTTTTCCCCATTTTGGAAAGGTTGCGTTGGTAAAATTAAAGTTTCCGCGTCAAAATAAAAAAACGGCATCCTTCTAGCTGTTTTACTAGTGGGTTTGTATATATGAGTCAGGAGTTTGTATAGATGAGTCTATCAGTCAGTCAGTCAGTTACACAAAGAGCTGTATATATTAAGACTCGTTCTGCACGCAAGGGGGCAAAACCCCCATGATCCCCCTTCGGCCTTGACTTCGCTTCTTAGAAAGAATACAAAAAACCGCATCCTTTCAGCATGTCTCCAGTCCAAGTGGCCGAGCGGTCTACGGCGTTATGTCTGCGCAGTATGCCTACTTGAAAACTAGGAGGTTATGAGTTCGAATTACGGCATCGCCAGTTTGTAAATAGTTAAGAAAAAAAGGGGGGCGTTAATTGACTAAACTGTCGGCGTATGGACAAGACCGAAGTAACCGGCTATGTTTGAGAAGGTTTTCTTCAGTTTGCTACACGAACTCCAGATGAATATCGGCATAGTTCCTAATCCTACCAATTCCTAGTCTGTACACGAAAATTACTCCCACTCCACCCACATCCTCACATCCTTAGGCATCACAATTGACCTTATGGTCGAAGTGTAGCCCGTCCAGGGCAGCCTCTTCAATCTATCTATTTATCTATCTACCATAACATCTGGTAGGACAGAGGCAGAGAGCGAGTGGTCGTCTTGTATACCAGATGTCGTGGGGTTCGAATCCCATGCTATATGTGTATAAATTTACATATCAAGTATTTGATGTCAAAGAATGTTAAAAGTCCATAGTTTATAGTTCACGTTATAATTTTCAATCTGTACATATTTAAATGTTAAACAATACCATATAGGTAGTTACGTTTTCGCTGTACACATACAATTTTGTAAAGGTACTGTAACAAAAGGGTGCATTTTAAATAAAACAATTTTGACTATACTTTCTTTCAATTGTTTATAAATATTTGATTTTTTATTTGAAGTTAAACAAAGGTTGGTTGGTTGGATTATTTTTTGGTAAAGATAAAATTCCCTAAATGCTTTCCTTATATGTGTATGTTGATAAATTTGAATATTTTGTTTCTTCATTTATTTAAATTATTTAATAATGACAAGAGAGTACTTTCGGCGCAATGGTATTTAAATAATTCTCGTTTAGAAATCCATATTTGTTTTTATATTCTTCTGCTTTTCTTTCATCAAAAACTATAAAAATAAATTGTACGATAAATATATATTTTTATTATTTTCAAATATTTATATTCAAATTTGTGTAGAAAATTGTTTATTAATAATTTGCACTGGTTGAGACAATTTGCAATTTAAAAATATTGGTTATTCTCAATCTCAACTGTTTTGATAGTCTATACATAGTATAATAAAACCTATTTTGACAAAATGGAAACCGACTTCAAAAATCAAATATTCTAAAACAAAAAATTCACTAAAAAGTAAAAAAAATATATTCTTGTGCCAATTTTAGTTCACCTAAGCAAAAATTTTTAAATATATATGTACAATTATTGTTGTTTTTGAAGTCGGTGTCAGCATAGAGAAATTCACATAACTTTTGGATACCGCTTCCAAAAGTAACAATAATTGTACATATATATTTAAAAATTTTTGCTTAGGTGAACTAAAATTGGCACAAGAATATGCAATTATTTTTTTACTTTTTAGTGCATTTTTTGTTTTAGAATATTTGATTTTTGAAGTCGGGTTTCCATTTTGTCAAAATAGGTTTTATTTCTCGCTTTTTAGTGACTTTGAAGTTCTATAACTGATTTTATTTGTCTAAATATGGGTAGACCTACTAAACGACCACCTAATTTTTAGTGCATTTTTTTATTTTATTTTTTTATCCGTTATTTTTTTTTAGTGCATTTTTTTGTAACAGATTTTCAGTTTTTTTTACATGCATTTTGTTTCTTTTTTGGGGTCGGTTTTATTTGTAAACAAAAAAAAGTCGGTTTTTAAAAAAATTTTCTTATTTTCCCATTATGAATGAGTATACCGTTTCAAAAAAAAAAAACAAAAAATTCGCAAAAATCGGTTATCACATTTAAAATGAGGATTTTCCTTGATTTCCAGAGGATATCCTCACCATGCGATTTGGTGACAATGGGACCTACCTGAAATCAAACCCTTTAAAACAAAAATAAAAAAAGTTCAAAATCGTTTCATAAATGACGGAGTTCTGAGGTGACAAACATTTAAAAAAAAAATAAAAATACAGACGAATTGAGAACCATCCTCCTTTTTGAAGTCGGGTAAAAAAGAAAGTCGCCTTTCGCGTCTATCTGTATGTTTATCCGCTAGGTCCTTTTAAACCACGCAATGGATTTTGAGACGGTTTTCACCATCATCTAGATAGTTTTTACCGGAAGGTTCATATGTATAGTACATCCTAATTATAATAAAGATATTTCGAAAAAGTTTACTTTCTTGACTTACGTATTTAATTTTATTTACGTATTTAAGTTAATACACCAAAGTTATTAACTACCACATATCACCTTATATACATACTATACAATTTTTTTCTCTCACATGTGAGGTGTTGTGATAGTGTAGATTTAATCATATATTTGGCTGTTGTATGTTATCGATTCTCCGATCAATGAGCTCAGATCAAAGTATAGTAATGAACCATGTGAAGCCGGGCTGGGTCAAGCGAAGCGGGCGGGTATCAGCTAGTTGTTTATAAAAGCAACCAACTTTGATTACCTCCATATAGAGACAAAAGCTTAGTTTGTGTAACTTATTTGATCAATCTCGAAGGTGAAGTTTAACGAATTTTTACATTTTTGTGTCCCTGTGATACCATAATTTTCATTTTAGATTGATGATGTGTGTGTTTATGACTGTTTATAAATAGCACGTTTAGTTTTTACCCAAAATGTATTATATATCTCCCGATGCCAAAAACCTGTGTTTCTATAGCCGATAGTGGCAGTGAAAATTATGCTTGTGTGTGTATGGTCTTGAAAACCAAAAGTGCTAGAAAATTTATGTTTCATAAGCAAGGATCGAAATTACAAAAAAGGGGTCGAAAAAGCTATGTTGGAAGTGAAATTTTACTAAAATGAATGTTGGGAGTTTTCTGCAGATTTTCCAAGGATGCTTGATCGACAAAACCCATACCACCATTTTTGTATGGAAACGAGAAAATATTATTATCAATCATTTTAAAGAACCTAATAAGTCTACTTCCGTATATCCTTCCGCCTGTCGGTAAACACGATATCCCAAAAACGAAAAGAGATAATGAGCTAAGATTTATGTGTGTGTCCTAGAGCTTAAAAGTAGACCAGGTTCAAGTTAGTGAATGGGGAAAATTGTGATTCTCCCCGCCACGGAGGGGGGATTCATCTTTTTAGCCGTAAGAACTAGAAGAAAAATTTAGAAATTTAATGAATAAAAAAAGGCAAAACATATTAATTTTTTTTAATGAACATTTAAACAAAAACAGCTTATGCATGAAACAGCTTATGAGTTTTTTCATAAACCCAGTATATACCGGGTATTTAAGCTCAGTTAATTGGTATTTTTACTTAAGATGTGCAGTGAGTATATTACCCAAATGAATGGATAAAGCTACGGTCGATCCCAAAAAAATAAAAAACCATTCTGTTCCTTCAAACTTTTGTCTCCTAGTCAAGTTCCCTTTTAGACATTGAAGCTACAGGACCTTGTCGAATTTAATACACACTCATAATATCTATATTTATTCTTTGTGAATGGTGGAGATCTCTTTAATGCCAACAAACCTGCTGACAAGGAAATTACCGAATCTAACAAGGATTTAACTATTGTCCGTATCAGTGAATATTATGTACACATTACCCGTTGCGGCTTTGACCGCGAATATTTTGTAATTACCTAAACAAAATACCATAATGTTTGTGCTTGTCATGGACTGATTTTCTTAGAATGCTGTTATACGTATTGATTTGTTATAAATATCTATTTTCATATCTCTTGCATTAAAAAAACAAAAACTAGACCACAATACAAATTTCCACTAAGGATTCCATCCTCTTGGGTATTGATTTTCGAAAAATACTGAAACCCATATTTCTATTTTTATTATTAATAGTCGTACTACCAACTTTCGTTGCTCTAAATTATATACAGAAAAAGTTAAGTCCCAATTTCATATGTACAGATTTCACGTTATGTAAGTTTCTATAGAAATGTCTGCACTAACGCAATTTTGGAAATAAATTATTGGTAAATAAATTTAAAATGTAAAGAAATTGACTTTTTAACTATAAAAATTTAGAAAAAATAATTCGCCTGTTTCACCGTCTTCGGGGGCGATTTTCCGCGCCCCTCTACGCTGTCTAAGGAACATTTCTTCCAAATTTACTGGTTGTAACTTCATTAGATTTTGCTTGGCGAAGATGAATCAGTCAGCCAGAATATGTAATTTTATGTCTTTTTATACATTGTAAAACTGGATTTATAACATTTTAGTCCAGAGTACAGCACAGTTTTTTTTTATGATTAGTAACAGGCTAAATTTTTATCAGTAGATTCCTTTCAACGAGACGTCCAGCTATTCTTTCGCGAAAATTTTCGAAGATAATGGTATGTATAATTTGATGGTCACCTTGTCCTACAAATTCAGTGGTTCAATTTTCCAGTCCTACGCTCTGAACATGTCAATGTAAAATTTTCATGTATAAATTAGAAAAATGTTTTCTTATTTCAATGACACACAACGTTTATACATATTGTAGGTCTCATTTTTCCAACCTTTAGTTCATAAAAGACTACTAATATTGTTTTTATCGTGAATACACTCAATCGCGCCAAGTAACGGTTATTTAAGTAGCGCCAAGTAATGACTATGTATACCTTGTTATTTGAACATTTTAGGGTGGCGGGCATGCTTGTCAGACCATCCATTTTGTTCCAGACCATCCAGACCAAGTTTTTTGAAGTCTTTATTACACTATTTCTCAACAAATTAACTGTTATTGATAAAATATTTGCTATCGTCAAACAAACAAGTTACTCTCTTATGCGCTTCGTTAGTCACTAACATCGAAAATTTTTTCGAGAGAAAAGTTGGGTATCTCGTCGAAAGGAAGCTACTGACAAAAATTTAGCCTGTTACTAATCATTAAAAAAAAAACCGTGCTGTACTGTGGACTATCAGTCAGGATATGTAATTTTATACGTCTATTTTATATGATAACTGTTACTGAATCCTAAAATAATAATATACCTAATATTTAATTTATGAATATTGACATGAAATGATAAAGGGAAATTTTGATTACATTTTACATATAAATAGGTATTTGTGTATGTATAAAATAAAGACATTATATCTTGATACTGAATAATAAACAAAATAATAAACATCACATGCCTATATAATTTAAAATGAGGGGTTGAGATATCAAACCAATATTTGTTAATAATAATAATTTTATAGCGTATTATATCCAAAATCAAAATTCATGAACATGTTTACCAATTTCATCATATCATCAAAAATATGTTGCACTTTTTGTATCGATAAACAGCTTTTAATATAATATCAATTGTATTTTAGACACACAAATTTGTTTTAATGAAATATTAATTTAAAATTTGAGTCCTAGTTACTAGTGCTCTGCCATATCAAATATCCATACCGGTTAAAAATCTCTAGATACTACATAAGATGAAGTTGAAAATTGGACTGAGGTAGATCGTATCGCAAGAGGGTATGATAGAAAATTTATAACACCGTCCCATGTTCAATTTCAAGATAAATGACCTTTGATGAGCAATAGATGGGATCTGATTAACTAAAAATGATTTTGTTAAAGCACCCATTTTCATGTTTTCATTTAAGAAAACTTAAAAATAATTATTTTAAGCTGTGGCAGATATTTAACTATTTAGACTTCAACCTCAATCCAAAATTTTAATTGGTATATAATCATGTATCAGCCCGAGTGACCGAGCTAAATACCGAAATTCGAATACCGAAGGTAGCAGTTTGTAAGTTAAATTACTTAAAACAACTCTACTTGCCACGCTACGATCTCCCCTCCGCAGCTACTACTACTACAACTACTACTACATTATTAGGTGGTCGTAAACAAATTTATGAAAGTCGCTAACCCCTTGTACCTGCATAATAATTTCAGATCAGTTTGTGAAACATTGTTTGCCAGCTAGCCCTATTTTGGATCTGTCCAAAGTTTTTACCCAATTAAATTTCTGTATGTTTGCACCTCTTTAAACTTCTTTTAAGCGAATTTCCTGGAAGGAAATAGAGCTATTGGTCTCGTACCGACTTCAAAATTTTGCAAAAATTTCATCAAATGTCCATCGATCCGACCTAGTAGATATCGAAAATCACCATCTGTCAAATTTATATATATATATATATATATATATATATATATATATATATATATATCTTAGTATTTGCAAGGCCAATTTTATTAATAAATGACATACGTCGAGGGAAATGGAGGGGGAGGGTATAAAGAAAGAAGGAAACACAAAATATAAAATATCTCTCTTAATATTAGAAGAATCGAAAAATCCGTAAGGAATAAAGAGGTAGAAAATCATGATAGCTACAATTCATCAACTTATCATTTTTGCTCAAACTCTAATGTGCACATAGATATTAAGGAATTTAATTTTCAATCTTAAACCGTCAATATTTCTATAAATATTAGTTGAACAGAAAAAATTATAAGAAACAAAATTACAGTAAAACTTAACCTACACGTTTACTTCTTATAAAGTTTTCAATTTTTCGAATAGTAAGGGAGATATGTCAAATTTTGTGTTTCCCCCGCCCTTTCAACCCCCCTCATACCAAAAGCGTCTCTTCATAAATTCAAATGAGGTCTATGCTATACACCAAATTTCTTCCAAATCGGACAGACAACCTTCGAGGAAAGTTTTAGATCGTGGGCGACGCACGAAATAATGTTTAAATTTATTATGTTGGTTTTTCAAAGTCTACAACTTTAGTAATGGAAAACCCCAAATTTTGAATTTCTATCCAAAGCTCAATGCACTCGTGGATTTTATTTTATTTATAAAAGCACTCTTGTAAAAGCACACAAAATATATTAGTTTTTAGAAATAATAGATTCCATTATATCACAATATTTTACTAAATTTTCGTGACCAAGAGAAAAAATATTTACTGGTTAGCCAATGACCTATAGTTCTACATAAGTTTTTCATTTTTAACATTTTCTTGATCGTTACATTTTATACCTGACACTGAACCCAGTATTTTTTATCATAATAATTTAACGGTTTTTATTAGTAATAGCGATCAGATATTTTTTCGACATCGTTTCAATAAAATACCACCTATAGTTGTAATTCTCTTAAAACAAATCCATTAAAACTGTTTATGTCCTAAAAGAAACATGACAGATCTTTTGCTTGTTTTATTTAATTTTAAAAAAAGTAACCTAGTTAATTGCTTAAATACCCGGTATATACTTAGTACGTGAAAAAAAGGTTTAAACAAAAGTTGTTTACTTTCAAACATCGAACATTTTTTTATTTAAAATTTTTTACCTATCTCTTACGGTTTCACAGATGGATAGTTTTATATATATTTACATAGTTTTACATATTATGCCCAAGCACGATTCCATTTTTCCCAGTTACGAACTTGGCCTAACTTTTTGGATCTATAGTACACACAAAATTTCGTTTCGTTTTTTCGTTTTTACAGACATGCAGACTGGTAGACAGACAGACAGACATGCGGAAATGAACTAATTACAGAGTTACAAAGTCGAGAATAAACTTATATATTATACCCTTGTATACATAATATACACCGGTTATAAAATTACCTATATAGTAATAATTATAAGGTAGTTAATCATAATAGTTTGTATTAGTAAGGATGGTTTTATTTCTAATAAATTTTCCCATTTTACTAATATTAAGAGATATATTCTAAATTTTATGTTTCTCCTGTCCTCTAATCCCCCATTTCCCCTTGATGTTAAGATTTCTTTCAGATCATATTGACATCAATACGCTTCGATTGGTATTCCAAAGAATCGTTCACAAAATTATGTCTAAGGCTCACGAACGCATACACATAAATACACACGCGCATATATAATTTCAAAAATGGTGTTAATCGATACTGGTGACCTTAAATCGCGGAGATATGGTGAAAATTTTCTTTCGATTTTCGGACCGATTATAATAACTTTCCGATACTGGACAGTAGTGATGTTCCGGATATTCGCATCCGCATCCACAATCGCGAAACTTCCGTACTAAATTTAGCATCCGCATCCGCTATAATCAATGCATTTTGCGGCGCTATTACGGATGCGTATGTTTCTTGGTTTGTTCCAATTGTAATTGGAACGTTGTATTCACAACGTTTTTATACGTGTTATTATATGGATGTATCATTTAGATTAAGATAAATTGTAAAGGCTGTCCTGGATGGGACACACTTCGACCATAAGGTCCATTGTGATGCCGGAGGATGTGAGGATTTGAGTGGAGGATAAGGAATTGTGTGTGTAGACTAAGAATTGGTAGGATGTGTGGTTTCAGCCGACTTTGATAGCAACTATGCCGATACTCATCTAGAGTGCGTGAAGGAAACTACATAAAACCTTCACAACCATAGCCGGTTACTTCGTCCATGTCCATACGCCGACAGTTTAATCAAATAACCGCCCCTTTTTTTTTAATAATTTCCATACTGCCGATGTCGGGATTAGAACCCATAATCTCCCAGTTCCAAGTACACACAACGCCTTAGCTGGTGGATGTGTCATTTAGTCTTATTTTAAACTAGGTGAACATGTCGGAAATAAATCTCAGTGTAAAATATGCCATAAAACATACTCTCGTATGGGCTGTACAACGTCTTTGAGGAATCATCTAAGCTCGATACATCCGGAACAGTAATTAATAATCAATCTTTTTCCTTTATTCATGTACCCAAATTACGCATCTCTTTAAAAAAATCTTGATTAATAAATCCGCATCCGCTGAGAGCCTTAAAATATCCGCAGCCGCATCCGTGGATGTAAAAAATTTCCGCAACATGCCTGCTGGGCACTTAATATATAAATAAAGTAAGAAAAATTTTTTCTTCTAAAGTATTCAAGATCAACAATATTCTGTCAGTACGTAGTTTATTCAAGAAAAAATATCACAGCACGGATTCATAAATAACATAAATAACTATCAAAATTCACCAAACGCACAACTATGAGCCAAGGCAATATAACGTTAAGTGTAAGTAGAAGATAATCTTAAAAACTTTATATTGTGATTTTTCCCATCTTCGTTTTTGTAATATATATTATGAGAAACAAACATCAATTTTTGCATCCCCTTGCTTCATCATAATGTTATAGTGATAGCTTCAGATAATGATATATATCATTTTCACAAGAGGGTGTGAAAAAAATTGCATAGAACTTTGTATACACATGATTGTGTTTTCTTAACCTACCTGCTAAGCAAAATAAAACGTAAGGGATGTTGTTTTTGATCGACGATCAGTCTTCTTCTTGATGGTGTTGAAAATTCGTCTTAGGGATATCATATTATAATCATTATTGTATACATAATGATATTTCCCTTCTAAGTAGATTTTGATGTAAAAAAAAGTTTCTTTTGAATCATAGTCACAGGAATGTATAATATTTATAATTTTATTATTTATGTTCACAAAAATTCACGAATGTTTATTGATAATTGAAATTATTACATTAAATTGCTATAAAAATATAAAAAAAATTCAACACCCAGAAACTAACTGCATTCACAAAGCGAATTTTCTAGCAACAAACTCTAACAATTATATTTCAAATTTTTGAAATATAATTTCAAAAAACGTAGAGTTCTCTTTGATTATTTTAATAATCTTTAAACTCAAACAATGTTTATAATACAACACAAAAAAATATAATCAAGTGGCCGTTACAACCGTTGTATTAATTTAGTCGGTATTTTTTATAACATTAAAATCAAAAATTTCTACAAATTTGAAATTCTAAATTTTGAAGCTACTTTTAAAGTTATTTTACCTATACACAGTGGAAGCGAATTAATATACCAAACTTTTTTAGATTATTATTGAGAGTACACGGATTAAGCAATAAAAAAAAATTTTAATCTCAAAGTATAACATACTTGCCAAGTAGGTAATTTGTTGCCTAACTGAACGTAATAATACAATGTATCCACAAAATATGAAAGAACAGGTTAGCATTATTTAAAATAACATCAACAATTAACCTCTCTTTTTCTCGAAAAACACCAATATGACTTTAAGGTATTTACCAAACTATTATTAGGTTGTCAAGAATTTCACAATATTAGTAAAATCAATCCTCAGAAATCGGCTGAATTTTTTTTGAGAATTTATCCCCATGACGTTTTTGAGAAAATCGTTACGCAAGATGGAGAGACTAACATGCATCTTCATAAATATGGTGAAATAAAATGCACGATTCCGACTGTTTTTACTTCGAACTCTCGCAATATAGTCACGGTTGTTCTGAAATTCGACACATACTTTTAGATGGCATGCGGTCTAATGCGGTCGTGAATAATGCAACTAATTCGTTGTGCTGATGGTAAAATATTTGGAGTTGTTCCACAATTGTCTGTGCACGAATTGTGGTCGAATTGTTGTGTGCACAACGCTGATCGGCCTGCCTTGCTGAATCGCCCATAAAACAAATCTGCAAAAATTTGTAGTCACTATCCCGCGTTCACAATAAGGAACCTGATAGATGATATATTTCACCTTGAATCTGTAAAGGTAAACAGATAATAAATAGATGTAATATAGAATATTGTATAGCGAATTGTTTGTACCACCATGTGGTTCTCAAAATACTTTCTCAGCACTCCCATTCCACCATCAACTTTTTTAAACATA
This sequence comes from Nineta flava, assembly GCA_963920215.1. Lineage (NCBI taxonomy): Eukaryota > Metazoa > Arthropoda > Insecta > Neuroptera > Chrysopidae > Nineta > Nineta flava. The sequence goes on from OY986043.1 coordinate 32,943,731, forward strand.
CTCACTTCTTTCTGGTTTTGGCAATTTACCGAGCTACGAATGTACTTTAAGCCAATTCAATTGATTCACCATTTCAATTGAAAGCTGGCAACGAATTTTGTATCAGGCACGTGGTAGTAAAAGTTTATTGTTTTTCAATATACTAACCTTGAAACTTGGTTTAAATTTTTGAAACCAATTATTTTATTGCTCGATATGATTCAAAAAATGTTTAGAATCTGGCCCATTTTCCGAAACGAATGAATGTAGTGGCTCTTCTGGCGGTACCAATCGCGACAATTTGACTTGACCGCTCGCACAGCACCATCCAGGGGCTTCATTTTTAAACTTAAAAACCATTCAATATTGACACACAACCAATAGCAACGATTTGCTGTGAACTGTAATCGATTTCTATATTATAATAAATGCTGCTCGATAGGGGTTAAACGCAACATTTCTATGTTGTTGATATCGATTCCAACGATTCCGTTCAACTTTATTCCGCGTTTCGCGTTGCTCGTCTGCTTAGCTTGTTCTTGTATATCTTTCACTTCTAGCTTTTCGAGTTCTGCGACTTAAGTTTGTACGTCTAATTACTGGCATTTTCAAAATTCATTTGAAAAAAAAAAGTTCGTTACGCAGGAGCTATTTCAACTTAGCGAGTTTCCTCAGAATACATAACTCACTCTCTAGCGATCATAATGTTAGTGTGCTCAAATTGAAATTTAATATGTAATCCGACCAAAAACATAAATGTAAGAAAGGGCCGAGTTTTCGGGAAAATCCTTAATGTAATAGTTCCTTCTTAAAAAATGATGATATGAGAGTAAGGACCGAGCTATTTACAAAGTAAATAGCTCTAGACTTCATATAATAGTTGCTTCTTAAAAAGTGATGATATGGAAGAAAGGACCGAGCTATTTACAAAGTAAATAGCTCTAGACTTCAGATAATAGTTGCTCTTTGAAAAGTGATGATATCCCATTAAAGAGCCGAGCTATTTACATAGTAAATAGCTTGGTAAACTATTAACTAAAAAAATTAATGAGGGGTAAATTGATTAAATGTAAGAAAAAATTTTGTTCAAATTTATTTCATAAGTTTTCTCTTAGTATGATTTTAAAATTTTATAACGCGGCAAGTTTTAAAATATTTGAAATCATCAGAAAAAAAAACTTGCCGCGTTATATAAAATTTTAAAATCATACTAAGAGAAAACTTATGAAATAAATTTGAACAAAATTTTTTCTTACATTTAATCAATTTACCCCTCATTAATTTTTTTAGTTAATAGTTTACCAAGCTATTTACTATGTAAATAGCTCGGCTCTTTAATGGGATATCATCACTTTTCAAAGAGCAACTATTATCTGAAGTCTAGAGCTATTTACTTTGTAAATAGCTCGGTCCTTTCTTCCATATCATCACTTTTTAAGAAGCAACTATTATATGAAGTCTAGAGCTATTTACTTTGTAAATAGCTCGGTCCTTACTCTCATATCATCACTTTTTAAGAAGGAACTATTACATTAAGGATTTTCCCGAAAACTCGGCCCTTTCTTACATTTATGTTTTTGGTCGGATATCAATCATTTTTGAAAGGCTTAAATATACGAAGCCGAAGGCATCGCACAAAATGCGTAGCGTTTTGTTTCTCTTCGCATATGCTACGCGTTTCTTTCGCTTCGCGATACTTTACTCATTTTAGATTCACATTTACAAAGGAGACCGCTTCGCGTTATATTACGTCAACTGGCTCTGCTCGCTTTCTGAAGGGCTAAGACATCAATATAGTATGGTTTTAGTATAATATTGGGGACAATGGGAAATCAAACCCTTTAAAACAAAAAATTCAAAATCGATTCATAAATGACGGAGTGCTGAGGTAACACGCATTAAAAATTGTCCTGCAATTTTTGTGTTTTTATTAATAAAACAATTAAATGTGTAACACTTGTATACCTAACATATATGAGATTCTGTACAATATTTTGTAAAGTATGTTTTTATTAAAATTTTATGACGCGGCAAATTAATTTTTCTGATGATTTCAAATATTTTAAAACTTGCCGCGTTATAAAATTTTAAAAACATACTAAGGGAAACCTTACGACATAAATTTCAACCAAATTTTTTCTTATACTTAATTAATTTACCCCTCATTTATTTTTTTAATAAATAGTTTACCGAGCTGTTTAGCTTGTAAATAGCTCGAAACTTTATGGGATATCATCACTTTTTAAGGAACAGCTATTATTTGAAGTCTAGAGCTATTTACTTTGTTAATAGCTCGGTCCTTTCTCGTATATCATCACTTTTTAAGGAGCAACTATTATATGAAGTCTGGATCTATTTACTTTGTAAATAGCTCGGTCCTTTATCCCATATCATCACTTATTAAGAAGCAACTATTTTATTAAGATTTTCTCGAAAACTTACCTTTCTTACAAACGGAAAATTTAACAACTTTAATTGTAATTAAAATAACATATGAAGCATATATCGATCTGATTTGTTGACAAGGTTACCGCCTCCTTTTTGATTAGATAGACATTTAGTATTTAAATAAAAAATAGCTAAATTAATATATCAGTATGTTTTAATACTCCAAATAGAAAACATTGATTGTTTTATTGTATTGTTACAATGTAACTTTTTTTAAGTAAACAAGTTGTTTAAAAATAAACCAGTTTATTTTCAATTAGCAATTCGTAATGATGAAGAATTAAATAAATTGTTATAATTTGTAACAATTGCTCAAGGCGGTATATTACCAAATATTCAAGCAGTGTTATTGCCAAAGAAAACTGAAAAGAAAGCATAAATTTTATACATTGGATTATTGATAATAATATTCATCGATCATATATCATAGGCCTTTTATTAAAACGCCACAAATTAATGTGAAATAAGAGTGATATATTTTTTATTAAAATAACTATATAAAATTTAGTATATATAAGATGTTATTTGATTTGTTTCGATTATGACTTCTAAACTAATCGTTTATTACAGATAATTGATTATCAACGTTATGGTCTTTGAAGAAATGACTTGACCCGTTGGCTCCACTTCACAAAAAAAAATTCGTTACGCAGGAGCTGCGTCAACTTAGCGAATTTCCTTAGAATACATAAATCACTCTCTAGCGGTCATATTTTTAGTCTGATCAAAATGCCTTAAGGCAGTTTAAGGGGTGTTTTTCCCATTTTCGGAGGTTTGCGTTATAGGTAAAAAAATTTTTCAAAGTGTTCTGTTAACTTGACTTTATTTCGGGTCGATTGGTCAAAATTCCATCATTTCATCATATATAGAACTGAAAAACGTAATTTTGGGGGGTGTTTTTTCAATTTTTCGGGAGTTTGCAAAAAAATATATTAAGTTTTTCGAAATAACTTCCTAATTTGTAGCTATTAAGCGTCGATTGCAAAAAACTGCATCTTGTTGTATGTATAGAACAAAAAGGTTGGTTTTGGGGGTGTTTTTACCAAGTTCAAAGGGTTGTGATGGAAAAAAACTGATCTTTCTATCATGAATAGAAGTAAAGAGGTAAGTTTTAGGGATGTTTTTCCCATTTTCGGTGTGGTTGCAATGTAGGTAATGAAATTTTTCAAAATATTCTGTTAATTTTGACGTTATTTCGGGTCGATTAGTGAAAATTCAAACTTTATAGCATTTATAGAACAGAAAAACATAATTTTGGAGGATGTTTTTCCAATTTTCCGAGGCTTCCGTTGCTTAACTTTTAAAATCAACGCATACTGCTGTATTCAAATTGCAATGTCTATTTCTATATGGTATAAAAATTAATAGGTATATATGATATATCGATTTCTACATGGTAGTTTGCGTTGAACTAGTCCTAAAACAAAAAAATGTTAAATTTTCCACTTTTCCGATACAAATTTCCAGTTTTCGCAATTTTCCCGTCGGTTTGGGTACTACAGCTATCTACATGCCCAATATCAACTTTACAGCATATCTGGAAGTAGCTCATCATTTTGATCTATTAGTTACCAAGAATTGTGGGCGTTCCCGCGAATTTTGCGTTTTTGAAGTGAAATAACTTTTTAACGGTTAATTCGTTAACATTGATTGAAAACATTGGTTCTTATAATTCCGTAAAGTATCTATATTCGAAATATCAACCCTGTAGCTCTTTCCGTTCAAAAGATACAGCACCCAAAAAATGAGCCTAAATTAACGATAAGATATAGCACTGTAGTGAGAAGTCCAAAGTGTCCCTTAAAACTCGGCCTTGCGCACTACCGTGCTCTAGATATGATTTCAGTATTTGCAAAAATTAAATTTATTAATAGCGAAAATAGAACGATGTATAACGATTATTGTTTATAGTTATTATGGGAACGACAATCAGAATTGACATTTCAAAATTTAAACAAAATTTTAATAAAATAATTTTATAGTTATCTTATTTATTAAGTAGAGTTTCAGAAAATGAAGCAAAAAAATGTTTCAAAAATTATTTATGTGAAAATTGCGCGCATTACTATGGGAAATAATTTCTGCAGATCCATCGTCATATAAAAACGTTGATAGCAGACAGCAGTTTTTTTATAATTTTGAAGACGCACAACGGCTATTCTAAAATGCAACTTCAGAATATCGGAATTTCAGGTATGGGAATTGTAATGATGGAGAACAAATAAATAAATAAATAAATTATTCTTATGGTGTTCGCAGTTCGTGTCAATATTTTATGGTAAGTGACGTGTACGGTAGTTATGTGACGAATGAGAACACTGACGACAACGAACAGCTTTTTCCTACAACGCGCAGGAGTACTAACATATTTTTTTACGCATATAATTTTCTATATAGTTCTTTCCGCACGGGTTCCCGATTAGCTGATATAGGTTGAAAATAACTTAAAAGAAAGTTTTTTTATAAAACAACACTTACGTTTGGCATACTATTTTCCTTTCATCCTGTACATGCTATAATTAGATAGTTATTATCGTTACAAGGTCAGAAATGAATATATGAGAAAGCGTATTGAACCAGCAACAAGCTTAAATAATTGTGGACAGAAAATTTTTTTCAAATAATTTAAATGGGTATTTTATTGGCTTTAATGAAACTTTAATGATGGTACCAAAACGACAAATGAAATTTTAGTTACATCAATCATTTAAAGTAGAACTAGATCATTAAAATCGCTATTTGTGCTAATTTCATAACCCATTCGTTTAACTTTTTCATGTTTGCATTTTTACGAAGATTTTTGACATTTCTTTATGGTAAAAACTAATTTGTTTTTACAAAAGAAATGGAGGTTTTGTATTGTAGAGGAATGGAAGTATTAAATGAATCCAGTATTTGAAATCTACGATATAGACAATTTTGATTTCAATCTAAGTTTTTGACGATATAAAATGTCTGAATTTGTTTATTGATAGTTACTGAAGTAACAAACATATCGTTACCTAAGTAACAGGCGGCATACGTAGTGATTATTCAAAGGTATCTAAATAAGAAAGTATATTGAGATTTAGTAGGAAGTCCACTACAGTATAAAGAAAATATTTTATTTGTGAGGTTTGAGCACAAAATTAGCACAATTAGTATAATTCGATTGCGATTAGTATAATTTGTACAATATACAAACAATTTATTATAATAATGTTTGTAAGTAGTGCGGATATTTATTAAAAAATTTAAAAGATTATCATCTATAAATATGTAACCTTATAAAATATTCTAAACAGTTTTCAATTTTTGGGATATTTGTTGTTTGTTTTTTGTTTTTTGTATTTTATTTAAATTTAAAATTCGATGACAGTATCAATATATATTTAGTATTCATTGCCAATAAAAACTCGTATGTAATATAAAAATAACTCATACCATGATTTATAAACCCGTCAAGTATACAAAGTATAAATAGTGCGTTCAATAAAAGATGTTGTATCAAATTTAATTGTTAAATCTGTAAATTAGTTTAAATTAAGATTCTAAGGTTAGTCTGGATCCATGAAATATGTGAAATGTCGAAAAAGCATAAAGTAACATGTATAAAACAACTATTATATTCGAAATATTATATGCAAACAACTTCTATGGCTGCGCTGGGCGCACTGCTAGGTATTCCGCCGATTCATTAAATGATTGATGCGGAGGTAAAGACAGCTGCCTATCGACTAAGGAGTTGCAGATAGTGATTATATAGGACAAACACATGTCATGCGAGTATAATGAACAGGTTGGGAACTGTGACCCCATTTGTGGAAAAGGCACAGGATTCTACTGTTCCGATTTAACGTTTTGACCGCTAATTTAGGGTTATCGTTCCTTCCCGAGAGGAATGGGATGGGTCAAGGGCTGGAGATTTATCTGGTGAGGAGGTTTATGGACCTGGAATAAAGGAATCGATTCCTCTTGGCCAATTTGGTTTTTCAATCAGAAATCTTCGCTGAGAGGTGCCTGGATTTGTAACACGAAAGGTTACAGTGGGACACATATCAGCATCTTCTCAGATAGCCAGGAAGATTCCAGTCGAGGATAGTCTATCAATGATTCGAGGAGTTGAGCCATCTGACACTGAGTAACACGGTCAGACTGATCTGTGTACCGGGTCACTTTCGCGTTAAGGGGAACGAAGTAGCGGACTCATTGGTACGAAAGGGGTCATCTCAAAAGCCCCTTATACCTGAGCCTATGATTCCCATAGCAAGATGCTCCGTAATTTGCCGAATCAAGGGGTGGCTGCGACAAGCTCATCTCGATTACTGGGACTATAATAATAATAATAATAATAATGGGGTTTAAACTCCGTTTTTGAGACACGACGGTCTATAACAGAGGCCACCCACATCATTATTTTTCAACCTTTATTAATTTTTTACTTTACATTTTTATGATGTGAGTGGAGGGTCAGGAATTCGTATGCAGGCTAGGAATTGGTAGGTGTGCGGCTGCAGCCGACTTTGAAAGGAACTATGCCGATATTCATCTGGAGTTCGTAAAGGGAAACTGCAGAAAACCTTCACAAGCATAGCCGGTTACTTCGTTCTTGTCCATACGCCGACAGCTTAGTCAATCAACCGCCCCATGAATTTTTTTTTAATTGACAAACTGCCGGTGTCGGGATTCGAACCCATAACCTCCCGATTACTGGGACTATGCGCAGGGCATGAGACAGGCCAAGTTGTGCATAAGCATAGCTTGGCCATTCGACTATGCTCGGTTGAAGCTCAATAGAATGCAGTTGAGAAGGGTGGTGGGACTCTTGACAGGACATTATCGATTGAACTACCACTTGGAGTTAGAATTTTTTAATGGAGGACGATGAAATTTTTTAATGGAGGACGCCCCATACATGTTGCATGCACTTGCAGAAGCCTGCAGAGTGTCAGGTATATAATCGTTAGATTTCTGTGTGGCGTCTTGCCTCGACAGAATTCTATAGCTTCATCTATAAATATTTGAATTAGTAGAAGCGGTGGGAAGTTACATTGAGGTTTGTTGTCTTAAAACGACGGGAGCCGGAGATAAATAAAAGGAGAGTGAAGTCGCTGATATAAGCTAGTACTTTAGATTATATATTTATTTGTCAATTATCTTTATATATTTAGAGTTTAGAATTATTGTTTTCGATGCTGAAAATCAATATTCAGATTTTAACGAATCTTTACGTTTTGATGTACTTAACAAACTCTGGTACTTAAAAACCTATTTTTAGACAATATTGGATCTGCGAGTATGTATGTATATATGTGTGTGTGTGTTTCGATCGATGTGTGCCTGTGAACAAGATAACTCAGGAACGAAGGTAGATAGAGATATGAAACTTTAAGCTTCATTTTACTAATGTATTTTTTTTACTTTATACCACATTCTTTAGACTTAAATTTTCACCTATTTTTCACTGCTCCAAGTTTATTAGAAAGAGTAGTCAGTCTGTTGCAAAGCGAAGTACAATTCTTTAGCACAAGCTACTCAGCAGATATAACAGCATTAGAGGATGCAAAATCAATTTTGATTGATATCCACAAACGGATTTCCATTTTAATCTTAACATTTCTAAAGTTTCTCAAAAACCAATACGACAAATATAAAATTAATCCAGACAAAAATATGCACTACTTTTTAACCAACATTTTTTTGTAAATAAGTTACATACTTTCTTTCAAATTCAATATTGATATTAAATAAATACCAACATGTGTGTATATATTCAATCCAATATTGAGTTCAATGATATATGTTAAAGCAGTGTTTCCCAACCTTTTTTAATGTCCCACGTATATATTTCTAAAATTCGGATTCCCCTTCTGAAACATGAATATATTTTTAGCGAATTTCCTCCAAAGAAAATGCAGCTATTGTTTTTCCACCAATGTTGGAATTTCGAAAAAATTTCTTCAAATATCCATCGATCCTACCTATTAGATGTTAAAAATCACTATCGCTAAAATTTTTATACATATGTTTATCTGATAAGTATAAGATAACTAGAAAATTATTTTATTAAAATTTTGTTTTAATTTTGAAATGTCAATTTTGATTGGCGTTTCCATAGTTACTATAATTAATTATCGTTATATATCGTTCTATTTTGGCTATTAATAAATTTAATTTTTGCAAATACAAAAATCACACTAAAATTATGACCGCTAGAGAGTGATTTATGTATTCTAAGGAAATTCGCTGAGTTGCAGCAGGTCCTGCGTAACGAATTTTTTTTTCTATTGTAGTTTTTCACTTCTATATCATTTTATTAAACTTTTGTGTCTTAATAGAAGTGTTACCCTTATTTAATATTATTTTAATAAATTATTTTTAAAAAAAGAATAATTTCTTATAAGTAAACACATTCTTTTTATTCAATTGTATATTTGAAATCCGCTTCCAATTATTGTGGTTGCCCTACTGTTATGTTATACTAACGGAGGTGACGTTTACTTAAAATGACATCTAAGTAAACTAACTGTACATTTGTTGAACAGTAAATGAGTGTAAAAACTTACTTTACGGAATCCTCAAATAAATTGTTCATGTTTTTTTTAATTTTCATATGTATGTATAACATATATGATTTTTTAATTCTAAAAAAAAAACAATTTTATTAGATTATAATAAAAAAGAAGTTTTTGATTATATATCAAAAATCATATTATATACATATCATATATTATTACAAAATGTTTACATTTGCAAAAAAAATCTGATTTATTTCTACAATAATTGGATGACTGAACAAAGGATCGAATAACATACAGAGATAGTCTGTCTATATTTGATATCGTAGGTTTATTTCAAAAACAAATTTTTTATTTTTTTAATATATTTAATTTTTTATTTTATTCCATATTTGATATTGATTTTGTTTGTAATAATAATGTCAAAAGTGATAACAATATTTTTTGTACATATCAACAAAAAGGTTGTCAGAAAATCAAATTTATTTGTATGTGATAGCAATGGTTTATTTTTTTACACTTACAAGATGTTTACTGATAAACCCTAATACAAAGTTTTTTATTTAATCGGAAATATAAGAAAATTAAATTTTCACAAGATACCTTCAGCAATATAGTCACTATGAACTGTTTGTTTTATATTTCATATAAAATGTTTTATTCTATTCAACCAGTGCATAAGGTAAATATGACTTTCGAGTGAGTATAATTGACTTTGTGTTCTGAAATTGACTTGTGTACTGACGTTATAAAAGATTAACTTCATATATCACCAGATTAAGATAATCTTTTAAAAAAAAGATTATGATATAGGTGAAAAAATTTCTAGACCAGTTTGGAAAAGACATCTATCGCTATCTTAAAAAATTTGTCTTTAAAATTTAGACAAATTTATTAATTATCATAGAAGACAATTTTAGCAAGCGGTTTTCTACTCTCCAATTGTCATTCCCATCAATTGGGTATCAATTCCTCTAACACTCTATTTAGACTAAAATTGATGCAAAATATATGAACGGATGATTGAATAAAGGATGATATCATATCACACAACGACCTTATAGATCTGTTATGTTTTCCCCATCAGGTCTGTTTTTTCCTCCCAGTATAGATGTAACTTCGTTAGGAAGTGTAAAATTTGATGTGACTCTTGGAAATGTATATTCCCTACAGACACCTGGTAGACATCCAGGCATCTGATTATCTTGTGCATCAAGGCGCTGGAGTACGTCAGCCACTGTTCTGGAGTTTCCTTTGGCTGACCACAGAACCTGTAATCAGTTTCTAATCCCAGTTTCCAGAGATGTTCGTTGAGCTTACAATGACGCAGATTAAGTTTCTTTTTCAATGAAAATTTCCGAGATCTCTGGAGATCTTTAGTGTTTTTGGTCTCTCCTCTTTCATGCGTTTCTAGAAAGATGTGGTCTCCAAATCTACAGAAGGAGCCTTCGCTCTGTATGGCGTGTCGATGAATTTGTCCTTGTCAGGCTATCAGTAGAGCCATTCCCTTTTACTCCAGCATGCCATGCCACAGAAGAGAGAAATTTATAACTCTTGCGTAGCTCATTGAGCTTGGTAGACTTTCCCAGGATGTTGCAGATGCTGTAAGATATCATATTTGAGGACTGCTAGGATATCGGAAATGATCGTTATGTCTTGCTTCCGACAGTTTCATCATCACTCAGCCAAAATGATTCAAGCCAGAAAAATGAATTTAGAATTTAGGTAGAGAGGGTAGAGGTGTACTGCAAAATAGTTTTTCGAAATTAAATTTCTAAGGGGATTAAATAGTCGGTGATTGTTTTTATTTTGGTCCCATTTTTTGAAATTAGAGACTTGAAGTTTTCTCACTTCAAAAAAATTGAGTTTTGTTCAAATAAATTAAGAAATGAGTTCATTCAGCGCTTTTCAAAAATCAACCCAAACGGAGTGAAGTAGAGGTGAGAGTTTCTATGGAAATAGTTATTAAAGCTATTAATCTACCTATCTATATATAAATTTAATGTACGTTTGTTCATAATCGCTTATCTCCTAAAGTTCTTTACCGATCGTTTTGAAATTTTCACACGACGTTGTATTCATAAAGGGGAAGTTTCTTATAAAACTACTCCTAAAAGGGAATAGAAGGGGTGATAAATTTTTTTATAAAATTTATTATGTCGTCCGATTTGCTAAAAACTTTGCAGAACTATTGTTTATAACAAATAATTAAAGTTTGCATATATGTTTTTTTTAAACTACCCCTAAGAAGAGGTGAAATCTCCATGTTAAGATCATATGGAGAAATTGTTTTTATGATTGTAGTTTATTGATAGTTAAACGTTAGCCAAGAAAGGATCACATTTTAACGGAGAGAAATAAGGGGGTGGGTGGGGGGTGATTTTCTATGAAACTTATTGTCAAATATTGTCATATTAAACATATTAGAAAATCTTGTTTCGTGTTTTTTTTCCTTACCATTAAGCCACAGAAACGCGTGGCAAAGTACAGCTAGTTATGAATAACCCTTTGGTCCCTTTTTTTAAGATAGAGACATGAAATTTGATATCATTGAACCGTTAAATTAGAGAGGTAAAACAGGGCGTCAGAGTTTTCGCTTTTATGTTAGAGACATAATGCTATTTAAGTTATAGAGAGATGATATATATTTTGTGTTTTCGATTTTTTAAGCCCTCCTTTCTCATTGACCGATTCAACTTATTAACGAACTAGACCTTTCAAACACCTTTAATATTTATATATATATATACACATATATATATATATATATATATATATATATATATAAACAAATATATACATGTATATATATAATTATATTTATATATATATATATATATATATATATATATATAAACAAATATATACATATACATATACATATATATATATATAATTATATTTATATATATATATATATATATATATATATATAAATATATGTGTGTGTGTGTTTCAACAAATTTGTACAAAAATTCCATAGAAAAACGCACTTTCAGTTTTCCCGAATTTTCCAATTTTCCGGGAAACTTTTAAATTTTTATCTCCTTAAACGATTTATTCGGACTATTTCGAACATTTTATTTTTAAATTTGCCAAATCGATCCTGCCGTTCTTAAGGGTAGCGCTTACCAACGAACAGCAATTAATTTTTATTTATATAGATTCTGGATTTATTCTGAGTAAATTTGCTAAGTTGGCCTCTTGCGTACTGAATGTTATAATCAATATTACTAAGTAATTACTAAGTAATTAGCTATAATATAATCAGAGGTACTCACTTCTTGCATTTGTGTTAGTACTCCCCCATGCAGTGTGATTAGCGTTTGCGTCGCATCCCATGATCAGTTGGTGTTTTTTTACCTCGCAATACTGGATCGGGTCTTTTATCTCTGTTGTTGGTAGTAGAGTAGATGCATCATAGGGTAGGTGGGCCGAAACGATTACCACTCCAGTTTCGTTTCCTATGTTGTATTTTAGTTTTACTGCTGTAAGATCTCTCTGACAAAACTCGAACAGCGGCAAGACATTGATGCCCTTCTTTGAGCATATGTTTAAGACAGTCATTGGTTTATTACTACAGACACAAATTGTATATTTCAAACATGCACACCCTATGCCTTAACTTTATTTCGAAAAAAGTAAGAGATAGATCTGAAATGACAACATTTTTCATTATTAAAATGCATTTATTATTTCGGAAACAGGGTATCTTTCTATGGAAATGTTAGAGCATCAGCTAACAACAAGAACTTTCTAAACTAATTTTGAAACTGAAACGTAAAGCATTAGAGCTGCACGACGCCTTATAGTGTTCAAACGCACAGTATCTTTTTGATTTAATTAAATAATTATCAAATTATTGGTATCTATATTTAATTTAATTAAATAATTATCAATTGATTGGTAAAGTTTGAAATTAGGTTGAAATAAAGAGAAATATTAATACAAACTGAAAATTAAAGCCGTAAAAAACATGCGATTAATAGCTTCATGGGATAGAAAATTTAAAATTTTCGTCAAAACGCGGGAATACATATTATATTATAATGATGTTCAAATATTTTTGAATAATATCCTGTGCTAAGAAATATCTAAAATGTTGTTAAACCTCACCTATATACTCAGTCGACTCTTTATGCTATATGTTTCTACATACTATACTTCCAAAGGAGCGCTAATCTTCAAAAGGAAGATTAATCTTCCAAAGGAGCGCTGTAGAACCTATAACAGATTCCGAAACACACTAAAAACACAAAATATTAGTAAAAGTTTACTTTTACTAATTTATGTCAATTGTACAACACGCACTTTAAAAAAATTAAGTAAAACAAAAACTTTATGATTTTATTCACACCCGATTTTTATTGGATTTGAAAAAAAAATTAATTTAATTTAATTTCCATAATTAAATGAGTCTACTTCACAAATTTCTCCTTCAGAATATAATACAACCTTTTAAAGCTCAGTTTACTTGAATGAATGTTTGTTTGAAACTCGATCTTAATTGATCCCATGTAAATGTATAACTTGATGTTACTTGAAAAAATGGTAATTTTAATCGCGATCTTACTTGATCCAATGTCAATTTATAACTCATATTAATCGAACAAGTGGTAATTTTAAACTGACTTGAAATTGGTAAATCTCTCCGTTTATGTAGAGCCCTGGACCCCTCTAGAAGAATGCTTACTGGAACCAATAGAAAATATTGTTTCTGAAAACATATATTTTTTTCAGATTCTTCCAGAACATTTAGTTATATTATTTCGCCACGCTCGTATTCAGAGGGGTCGGTAATTGATAAAATGTATTAAAAAATATATTGGTTCGACTGTGATACGAACCAACACAATTCCCCCCTTGGGTGACGACTTAGTCCAGACAGTCTAAGTCTGGACCTTTTTTTTTAAAAGAAGAAAAATCTAAAATCAATTGGTATGTAATTAAAAAAAAAAACTCCTTATATATATATATATATATATATATATATACCGCTTGTATTTTAAAATACACCCAATCTAGAAACAATGTATAGTGTATCTATCGTTATCTATATACAGTTTACTATGATATGGTGTCTTTGGTACATATAAATATAGACACACTCTGGTGTCTTTGTGTCATACAAATATAGACCCACACGACGGACGATGTATACATGCACGAGTAAGATGCAACTATAAATAAATGATTGTAGTTAGAGAGTGATAAGTATATATAGTTAGTTATCATACTACAGTTATATGTTATACAATACTGATTTTAATGCAGTTTAAATGTAACAAAGACACCATATCATAGTACACTGTATATAGACAGCGATAGATGCATATATATATATATATATATATATATATATATATATATATATATATATATATATATATATATATATATATATATATATATATATAAATATGTAAATTATATCATGAAATAGGTTTTAAAATTAATCGTTGATGCAGTATAATACCAACAAAATAATACTATTATAATAATCAGATAAAACTCCTTGAAAATGATAATATACCAAATGTATTTGGTACGTGTGATTGACTTATACAGTAGTATATATACAGTAGTATATACATTACAGATGTTTTCCATCTTCCTTTTATGAGAAAAATCAAGCACATTTTGTTTATCTTTAAAAAAAAAATTTTTTTGTGAGTGAACGTTTCTTCTGAGTTTTACGATTTTAAAGAAAGAGATTTCCCCCCCATAGCGGGAGAATGAATGACAATAATACTCATATTCTATTTGACTATTTACATATCAAATTAAAAGCATAATAAATAACAAATAAATAATATGAACAATTAACAATCAAACAACAAGAAATAATTAACACTTTTTTAAATATTTAAATATTCAATACTTGCGTTTGACGGTGATTGTTTCTGATGTGATCTAAGCTATTACAATCAGCGCATGTATAGTAAACATGAAGAATCATTTTCAGTTAATCCATGTTCTTGTCTTTACCAATCTAAAGTTAGAGACATGTAGCTAATTAGAGACATATAGTGGTTTACATATAACTCTTTTACTTGAATTGATGTTGTTTGTGGTCTATTGACTCCACTTCTGCATCCGATATATAAGGACCCCATATTTGAGCCCCAAAGGTGAATATTGGTCTAAGCATTGTATTGAATATATTTAGCTTTGTCGCAGTTCAATCGATCGCTGGAGAACGCATCGATTTTTCTCATTCACGAACTTCAGCTAATTTTTTGGCTCTATAGAACACTCATACAAAATTAAAGTTATCGTGTTAATAAATACATGTAAAGAAAAGGAAAAAAGTGAAACAAACCAAAATTTATGCCACAATTCGATATCATGGGTGAGGGAGCGCTGTTGGATTCACAGATATTTCCCTTAGTGTGCAGCTATTTAAATTAATTTTCATTAATTTTTTTTAAATTTATAAACGATAAGCACTTTAATTTAGAGAAAACTTATTTTACAAAAAACCTTTGTTGCACAGAAAGTGTTTAATACTGATGTTTTAGAGCAAAACACAAAAGTGTTTTTTAACGCAATTGTTTAAAAATAAAATGGTTTAAACGTTTTACTAATTGTTCATAACATCACAAGTGCTTTAAAGAATAGTATAAAACACTTTAGTGATGTTACCGGACAGTGATTGTCAGGCTAACTGCTAATGAATATATGTATGGGTGATTTTTTATGCGTATAAAGTCAGTAAAGTAGTTCAGTTTGGTTTTGTATTAAGTAGAGTAAACACGTTTATTTTCGATAATTAAAATACAGTTTAAAATTATAATAGATGAAAATAAAAACTATCATATTTCAAATATATTATAATTATAATTGATAATAGTTGGGTGTGTTATACAAACTTTTAAAGTATGGATTTAATGGCAATGTTCGGATTGAATCCAGTGAATAGTTAGTTATTATGTTGTGCTAATAATTATTAAATAAATTTATGGCAACCAAAAATTATTAAAAGAATATTATTTTTTTAGTTCAAATAAACTATATCTTCTGATCACAAAGTGCATTGAGTACACAAAGTGCAATTTGACATCCACTGAGCTTCATGCTTTGTCTTAACCAATACTATTTCGTCAACCAAGACAGGATTCCATTACTTCGCCGACAATAGAACACAATATAACCATCATTGAACTTTGATTTACAGAATAAATTGACTATCAACATGTCACTAGGGAATGTATCTGGGGCAGATGACTACAGAAGAGCCTTCAAAGAGAGATTACCAAATCCGGCCGATTCCGTAATAATTAAAATCAAACAAAATCAAATTATCTTTATTTTATAAATATTTATATAAATAATAAATTATACTAACCACTTAAAGTGTATTCATATAAAGAAGACCTTACACGCTTTTTTATTTCAAACATGATGTTTACATTATATTACACACTATTTAAGCATTTACTTGGTGACTACAAGCATTTAAACTTTGAAAGTTTTTGAAAATAAATCACTTGGATTTTCTGTGTGTACACTAGTTTTGAAGCAAGAAAATTGTTTCATTTAATAAAAGTATTTACATGCACTGTTTTATGTTTTACACATTTTTTACTATTTCTAAGTAAAACCACACTCAACTAAAGCACAACCAAAATCAACAGTAATTACAAACTATTCTTACAACTGTAACATAGAAACAGTTAATCGAATATTATATATTTAAGAAATAGATTTGTTTAGAAAAAATTTTTTGTTTGTGTATAATAAAATTTTTTGTTAAATTTTTTATAAATATGTAACACAAATGTGTATTTAAATATAGCGATTGTAGGCGGGTTAACATTAGTAGATTATTTTACCAATGATAATAATAATAACAATAATTTATTTCTTTGTTAAAAGACCAAGACATGTATACAAATAGTTGTTTAATTCAGATTTTACAGTTCAGACTTCAAGTATTTCATTGAGATCATAAACAGCTAATTCTATTAAATATTTTTTTCAATTTCGTTTCAAATTGAGCAAATTTCTCTTCAGTGTGAATTTCTCCAGGTAACTTTTTAAATATTTTGTACCTCGTGTATACAGGAGTTTTTCATAGAAACTCGTTCTGTGTACAAAATTTAAAAAAACTGTGGAAAACTGTTGCACTTTCTGCAGAGAAAAGTCTTATTTGCGATGCATATAGGTTAGCAGCTCATAGATATAAATACTGGAGAGAGTCTACAGTTCGTATTTTTGAAAAAGAGTTTTACATGAGTCTCGCGTACCTATTCCGAATAAACATTTGATAGTTTTTTTCTGGGTGATTAGAATTATTTAGAGTCAACACTTCGCCCCCACATTAATATACCATATTTTAGTACTGAGAAAACATGCGCATAATAAAACATAAGTAATTGATCTATTTCCAAGTACTGCTTCAGCGTTCTGATCTGAAATCGAAACTTACTCAACTTTTTACAGATTTTATCAGTTTGTTCCACGAAACGTAGATTACTGTCTATTTCTATGCTTAGGAATTTTGTTTTGTCACTCAGGCTTATAGTGCCATTGTCATTATCACCAATTTTAATATATATAGTTTTAGTTGGTCTTAATTTAAAATTTACAATGTTCGTCTTGTTTAAATGGACTATTAATTAGTTTTTATGACACCACCACTTAAACTTCAAGAAGACATCAGTAGCTAGTCTTCCAACCTGTTCCAGTGTGCTTTCTTATACCAATATTGTGAGGTCATATGCGTACATGATTCGGTTTTCAATATCTACAAATTGTTGTATATCATTCACAAAACAGATAAATAGCAATGGTCCAAGATTACTACCCTGTGGTACTCCGGCATTAATCTGTTTTATTTCAGACTGTTTTTTTATCTATATCAACATTTTTATCAATATAATATGTAAACATGATCGGAAAGAAATGATCGTTGTAATGCAGAACATTTATCAAGAACTAAAACACGTGACCTGTTGTGGATCACATCAGGTTTCCTGATGTTGACCTGACTCTTCATAAAGAAATCTATATGTTATCAGATATAGTCTTAAAACGATTATGATTTTTTTTAATCGTGGATATCCTAATCCTGTTTTCTTCATGTCATGATCTGCCAATGCTAATGTTAGTCAAACGTTTTTTCGTAAGGTTATTTTGATCAGGTACTGATCATATACTTGTAGCATGCAGTAATAACTCTATTCAATTCGCAATCGAAAATGTTTTGAAGTTATGCTGCTTGCATTACATTTGTGATGTTTACACAGTGGAAGCGAATTATGAACCGCTGGATACTTGTATAGCCATCTGTTGAGACTCTGATAACATGGGGTTTGGCCCTTTGCTAAGTACCGTAGCCTGCAGAGTTCGTTGAATGTCTATATATACGTTCATTTACCGTTCAATCTGACAAGAAGCCATCCATATTGGACAAATTGTGAATTGGATGATAGAATTATCAACACTTTTGGAGTTTTATAAAACGTTTTATTTAACTATTTTCTTTGGTTGAACCATGTAAAATGTTGTACAATATACAATGCAAGGTAAGTAAAATAAAATTATAAAGAAATTCAGTGAATAGACATTAGCTTACAAAATAATGTATTTTTTCAGTAAAAAAATAAACCAAATTATCGACTCTCACTACAATCCTCAGTGAAATATCTAATCGTTTCTATATGAGTTAATTATTATTAAAAATGTAACTGAAATGAATCTTTAACTACAAGTTAACGTTGTTCATTACTATAAAATGTCAATTTTGACACAACGCACACTCCAATGTGGGAATATTGGGATATTAGTCTATTCACTCATATATTATTTAAAACACAAAAACGACAAACTGTAAGATTTGTGTGTAACAACACACCGTTATGGTGAAACAGTAGATCGGATCTCGGATGTCGCACGGTTCTTAGGGTATATCGGAAATCCCAAAGGGTCCTTCCTACGCGAAAAACTGTGCTGTATTCTATCAAATCTACTCAGGATACGAGGGTCGAGGACGTGAGGGTCGCCCTACGTCGTGCACTTGGGAGTCGCGACGTCCAACGAGGACTGTCTCCACCCAATGTTTCGTCAACTTAGTTTATGTGACGTAGGTATGAGCGACGTGGTTTCACTGATCCTCTACGAATCGTTGCGATGACGATGTCCGATCTATCGGTTGGTCACTGTGTATATTTTATGGGGTCTAATAAATTATTGTTTATCCAGGTGTAAACCTACAACTGATAGTACTCGGGTCGACAGAGAGAGATGATACGATGTGTTGGGTTTGGGTTCGTGAAAAAAAATCCTACGATTTCAGGAAGACATACCTGTGAGAGCGTTGCAGCAGCACTAGGACCCCAAAAGAATACCTTCCGCACTGAGTTGAACGAGGTAAGTGACGGCACTGTTGAGACGTGTTGAGTGTTGTTGCGGCGAGTCCATTGAGGTAACACACCAGAAGATGTTGGATTCTGGTTTGTACGCCTTCGTAATAAATGCTATCCTCGATTATTACTAACCGTAGCGTCTTGTGTTGAATAGATATCGTGGCTTATTTATTAGCCGTATTAGAGCCCGTATCCAAATTGATGTCGCTGGTTATCCAGTGACTGTATCGTGTTCAAACTAGAATCGTATAGTTGATTACTTAATAGTAAATGAATTTCAAAGGAACCAAAAATGTATAATGCGTTATAAAACGAAGTCAACTAGCCCGAATTCTGATACATAATGAATGTTTTTTCTTTTAATAATTTGTTTTCGTCTCTTGTCTCGATTCCAACAACATCCTACACGTCTCAACTGTTTCTGGTGGAATAATGTCACCCGACATTATTCTTCAATCAACCTCCGTATATTTTATTTTAGTTAAACATGGATTGGCTTGTTTGTGCGGTAGCGTTTGTGAGGCATTTCGCGTGTTAGCGTCCACAACTCAAGCACAGGGGGTGTCAACTTAATCGTAGTATTTTTTTAAACTGGTTTTTTGATTTTTTTAAATTAGTTTTTAGGTTTTTAAATTAGTTTTAAGTTTTTTATAGGTTTTCTTTGTATTTTAATATAGTTCTTACGTTTTTAAAATTAGTTTTTAGATTTTTAAATTAGTTTTTAAGTTTTATAGATTTGCTTTTATTTTAATAGTTTCACCTCTCTCTCTCTCTATATATATATATATATATATCTATTTTATTGCTTTTTTGTTTTGAATTTGAACTTTGAATTAATAAAATCTGGCCCAACAATCAGTTTATAATTTATAATTATTGAATTGTCCGGAGTAGTACTTTGGACCATTAATAAATGGTTCATACTTATGTCCTTCATTTTTGGATTTACCTGATTTGTTCATGGTTGGGTTCTTATCTATTTTAAGGTTCATCTCATATACTTATCCCAATAAAACAATGTCTCATGAATAATTTAACAAAATAGTATGTCTGATTGGTAATTCCTACATTTTTTGTTGTACAGAGGATATGAAAAACATAGGTATAGTTGTTCGCTGTTAAATTCTACTGTTGTAACCACATGGCTTCATTAAAATGTAAATAATGTTTCTATATTTAATTATTAAACGATTAATATTCGTATTTTATTTTGCTAGATAATTTAATTCAGATTTCAAATTTGAAATTCTAAGTATTCATTCAAGTGATCAACTTTTATTTAATTTTTGGTGGGTAAAAAAGTATAGCTCTATTTTCTAATTCTTATACTGTCTATTCGTCATCCTGTAAATGCATAAACTTAATTTATGGTTTTAAGATCTCACTAGACTTTGTAAATAGCAGCATTTTAAGATTGTTTTTCGCTCCTCAAAAATGAGTTTAATCGAAATTTAGGAAGGGCTAAATATCTAGTTTCATTAATAGTACATAACTTTGCTGAAACTATATTGTAGTAGTAATAGTAGCGGAGGGGAGGCCGAAGCTTGACAAGTAGACCTTTTTAGGCCTTCTTTACCTACCCTTCAAGGACAAGGAATTTGAATGCAGAATAGGAATTGGTAGGTTGTCCGAATGAAGCATACTTTGATGGGAACTATGCCGATATTCATCTGTGAGTTTCTGAAAGGAAACTTCAGAAAACCTTCACAAGCATAGCCGGTTACTTTCGTTCTAGCCCATACGCCGATAGTTTGGTCAATCAACCGTCCCATAATTTTTTTTTTAAATTTAATTGTCAAATTGTCGCCGTTGGGATTGAACAAGCAACCTCCCAGTTCCGAGTAGAATGACTTTAACAGCTCACCCACTCGGACGTCTAGATGATAACATAATGTTCTGAAAATTTCTTTGCCCATATCATGTTAATAATTTGCTTTTCTTCATTTAGTTTTATTCATAATTTAAGCCGATTTACATATCTATTTTTTAACAATTAAATAAATAATTCACATTGTTGTTATTGTTGTAATTGCTTAATATTTAATTTAAATTTTTGTAAAACGTTTAGTCATTCTCAGGACTTTTTCAAGTCCTGAAATATAATATCACAAGAAAAGTTTACATTTCTTATGGAAAACTTTATATTATTTGATAAGAATTGGCAGTTAATATGATCCCGATCTTACAGCATGATTTACAATCATTGGTTTCGGTTCAAAGGTTGACATAAGCCTAAATATTAACCAAGAAACTGTACAATTTATTACTCAAATTGGATTGGCCTAAATATTAATGACAAACTATTATAATCTCCTGCCATCTAAATGGAAGATTTTATAAAATTGATCAACAACAAATATGTCCCATGCGCAGTTTTGAGGAAAGGGAAATTATGTTCCAAATATGGAAAAGATGCTCATTTTGCTGTTAAATCAGGAAATAATGCCTTCAAAATACAAGCTCAAAATTTGAATGATTAAACTGTATTCTTCGAAACGAACTTTAGTCCGAAAGACTCTGTATACTCAACTATTGTTACAATTTTATGGTAAAAGTACGGAGAAAAAGACAAAAACTAGTGGAAAACGTAAATTATAATGAATTATTTATTTTCATTACTTATTACTTACATTACTTATTACTTTTCATTACGATTGTAACTACAGCTGTTAAAGTAATTGTAAGCACAACCTACCTGTAATTTATAAGAATTTACAATTTCAGAAATTTACTACTGCTATTACTGCTTTATATCAGAGGTGGGCGCAGACGCTCGTCGAATGGACTCTCCATAAGCTGGGTGAGAGCAAGTAAAAAAGGTATGTTTTGAAGTTAGATGGAACGAATGTTTCAATACAGGTTGCCTACCGATTATTGCCCAATAATTTATTCAATCAATTTCGAATTAGTTTTATAAAATATTTATTTTTAAAAAAATATCTTTTACAATATGGAGAGATACACCAAAAAACATAATAATAATAATAACAACAATAATGATGATAGCAATAACAATAATTACAACAACAACAACAACTATATGTATTCCCACTTTATGTAAAATTTAAGCATTTAGAAATTAGTAACAAATTATCAACCCTTCCCCCCATCCAGCTTTATCATTGGGATCTTTTGTGTCATCAAATTCCCTTGACACTATACCCCCTACTAAGAAAAAATAATTAAATCAAGTAAATAATTGTTTATTAGTTGTCCGATATGAATAGTTTAGGCAAATTATTCGGAATTTTCTAAAATCTAATACTAAAATCTAAAAATATATTAAAAAGGTACATTTTATGCTCCAAATTACCACCCCAAAATTCCAGAGTATGTATTCAATGTATTGTATGTATAAAAAATAGTTGGTATTATTATACATTATTTTCAGAAAATGTTTTAATTAAAAAAAGAAAATAATAATAATTGGTAGGAGGATACCCTATATTTACTCAATCTCTCTTCCTACCTCTCACTCAGAGCTGAGTGCAGTCCTGGCCTGCCCACCTATGCTATATATTTTTGCCTTCTTGCTCTTAAGCTATAAAATATATTAAACGTTATTTGAATTTCAATTATTTGAAATTAGATCATATCTTTCGATTTGACAACCCAGCAAACTAAAAAAAATTCGTTACGCAATAGCTGCGTCAAGTTTGCCAAATTTCTCAGAATTAATACATCACTTCTCCTTTGGAAATAGATCTTAATTAACTATTACCTTATAAATGTCCATGGCAATCCGTGACCGTTATAGTGGCTACATAGACACAATCTCCTAGCACTCCACTTCAATGATGTGCTAAACGCTAAAGCGCTTAAAGCGGAAAGCTAGGGGAACATGTAGTAGGTGGTGTGAATATTTTTATGTTTTCATCTAAAATTATAATTTAACATAAATATTATTTTATTAATGTAAAAATAATTTTTACAAGATTTTTATTATTTGCTGCAAGTTCCCCTAGCACTCTGTGCTTTGGTGTCTATCATATACGATGTTTTTGAGGAATGGGAGGAGCATAGAAAGTAATGGAGGCGTGTGCTATTATTCCGTTGATTCGATTCATCCTGTATACATATATTGTATATATTGTATATATATATAGATATATATATATATATATATATATATATATATTTATATATATATATATATATATATATATATGTAGGTTTGACGAACATTTGAAGAAAATTTTTCCGAAATTCCTTCAGCGGTACAAAACCAATACCTGCATGTACTTTGAAAATTTGCTAAAATCATAGTCAACCATATTACATACAACTTTTGATTACTGACTGTACTTGATTACTAGTATGATATCGTGTATACATACATTGAATATTATCGAACGTATTTTATTTACTGGGAATTAAAAACATCTGTACAAATAAGTGTAGTAGTAGTAGTGGGTAATAAAATTTTAACAAAGCCATCATAATGCATACCATCCAACCAGGCACTATTCGGCAAACAGGCACTACATTGATGATGCCTCTATATATGTTAATTAATGAGAATATGTAATATACAAATAAAATTCAAACAATTCACTCGAATCCTATCATCGTATTTCGTCCAGAAAGCACAACAACATCATCATCACGAACCGTATATTATTCACAAAGAACATATTTCGTTAAACATTTGAAAAGAGTTTTATGCATGTAGAAATAGGAAATGGTGATTCGTATTTGGTGATAAATAAATAATATAAAGAGAGATTGAGAAAATAATGTACATACATAGTATCGTACAGTTGGTGTACAGTTAAAAACGACAAAATTTCATTTGGTAAATGAAAATTGGACACAATGAAAGCAAATTCATTTGTGTACCAGTAGAAGTGTTAGACGTAGAGACTTTCTACATTTTATATACATATATGTATATAAAAAGAAAGAGTTGTTTTATTATAAGGGTATTATGTAAAAGTGTTTGGTTTATTTTAAGGTACAGTTTGGATCATTTGTTCGTTAGAAAATGCTAATTTTGCTTCTTTTGTTCAGCATTGTATCAAGCCTGAACATGGTCTTGGTCGCGTATAGATTGACCGTAAACGAATGAAATTAGTGTAGGATACAAATCTGTGCAGGATAAGTCCAGACTAATCACTTTGTCTTCAGTCTGACTAAGGTGGGGTAGATATATATATATATATATATATATAGATTTCGCACTTCGAGTTCAGTCGGACGGTGTTTGCTTCTTCCTTAGCTTCGAAATAGCCAGAAGCCTTCGTATCAAGTTCAGTATCCTTCACGATCCTGTAGGTTCGTTTATTCGGGGTATGATGGCTCCGATATATTGTATCTGCTGTAATCGAGAGATTCACAGTTGAACACAATGTGGCTGGATGTTTCTTCCTTCTCACCGTACATTCTCCACATTATTGATCCATTATCTTATTGTGTGCAGATGCTTTTGTAGGTGATAATGTCCGATGATCCCGGTGAGGTGAAGCCGGTAACCTTTCGAAGTTGTATCCTTTTCAGGTTGAGTACAGGGACAACCTCTTGAATGCATTCTTGTTTTACACTCGTTGATAACTTGTTTGTATGGTGTTCGTGGAATTCCTAAAAGAGATTCTGGACCTATGAAAAGTATCCCGACTCCTTTCTTTGCTAAGGTGGTGCTGTTTGCTAGTTCTAGCAGTTCTACTAACGGATCATTAAAGTATTATGTAATATTATTTGTAGTCGGTACAAATAATACTTGCGTTTCTAAATGTTATCAGAAGAGGAGTAGGGATATTAATTAACATTACATAATATTTCTTTATATAAATAATTACAAAAACATAAATTTGGTCACATGGTTTCACAAAATAAAATTTCGTGGTATTCAGCCATTATTGTTTTGTCGTGGTATCTCGGCACTCTATTTATCCTTCAAAAGTAGCGCTGCCCGAACCTGCAACATATTCTGATCCTCGACAAAAAAAAAAATATAAGTAAAAGTTTTACTAAATATCTTTCAATTGAATGAACACGCACGTTTTTTTTAAAGAAAAGAATTAAATTAAACAAAATTTTTATGAAATAATAACCTGATTTTATTTGCTTTTAAAAGAATTTGAATTTAATTTCTATTTCAACAATTTATTTTTATTTTTACAATGGTACTTTGGACAACGTCAAATTTAAGCTCAATTGAATCGAACAAATTTTTAACTAATCTTGATTACTAAAATATCACACGAATGTTAATTTTTGACTTATCGAACAACTGCAAAATTTAAACTGATCTTTATCACACGAATGTTAATTTTTAACTAATTTTGATTAGCACTGATCGCGGCTTTTTATGCATGTCATGGGTCTTTCTAAAACACTCCGATATTGAACGATATTTAACTGTCCGCTTAATGTACGCGACCACTGCTAATTCAAATTTTTACACAAATTTTACGATACATAGATTATTCATAACAACATAATAACAAGCTTGTTCTTTGAATTATTTACGTATTTATGCTATTAAAAACATTCAACTTGTATTAGACTTTTAATTTTTAATTAAATTATATCTGATAATTTTTTTCAATTGTTGATTTAAAAAAAAAATTTAAATCAAAATCAGTTCTTATTTTTCTTTTCTTTTCAATTTTCTACTTAAAAAAAACTTTGCCTTAAGAAAAAAATAAATCGAAATTAGATCATTTTCTTTTTGCAATAAAAAAAAATTCCTTTTTCCAAGGAGAAAAATATTTTCGCTTTAATATTTTTCGTAATATTTTTCTTAATATTTTTCTATTTCATAATTAGAATATGTGTTGGATCCAGAAAAATTATTCTCAATAATTTTCAATACAACATTAAATTAAATAAAACAAATTACTTTAATATATCTTTTATAAATTGTTTATATAGTCTAGTCAACAAGTTAAAAAACGTGTCAATTCTTGCTACTGCGAATTCATATACGTGCGATAGCTCATTGAATTCGTTTATGACGTCTAGAAAAATTTGTAAAAATTTCGAACCCGCACATAAACGATTGAAAAAGTTATAAATAATTAAAAATTCCAAAGAAAAAGGGTCTAATTTTTTCGAAAATTACTCAAAGACTATTTGTGTTAGAGGAATTTTACAAACAGATTCTTAAAGAGGAGAAAATTTCCGAAATAAAATACCAACTCCCGGAGCTTGACCTCTATTGTTAATACTTTTTTTAATGTTGAAAATAGGGTTCCGCCCGTTCCAAATATTACCAAATACTTTCTCAGCTAATTTTATGAAACGAAATTATCATTACCTTGGAGGCTAAAGAGTATCGTTACCGATATGAATAAAAATACATACAAAAATATACTTTTGCAAATAATTGAAATTCATTGTCCCGATGAAACCATTTCACAAAAATTTGAATAAAGACTTAGACGCGATGTAAAGCGCACAATTTCAGTCCGACTGGCAACACATTTGGTGTGAGGTGCTTTCGGTATGCATTGAATTTCTTTCTGAAAATTTTATAATATCAATTTTATTACATTGTTATCTGACTATAATTTCTATAACTGTAGAATAACAAGACAAAAACATTTGCAATTTTATTGTTCTAATAAATAACATTACATCTATTTCTATCGTAACTTGATATTACATTGATTTCTTTCTCTGGCAAAATTCTTTAGTCTAAAGTGACAAATATTTTATAATTCCAATTAGAATGAAATAAAGTGATAAACAAATAAATATATAAAATACGGGAGATTTAAATAAATATTAAAATGGTCCAAACAGTATCTATAATAAATGTTTGTACATGTAATACGAAAATTTAAATCTAATGAAATATCATTTAAGGACTATGATGATGTGTGATTTGAATTAATGAACTGTTCAAGGATTGTAAGAGTATACATACACACATTTATTTTGTTCAAATCTATAGCTACTAACTTCACATAGAATAGATAGATACCTCTCTCTAGATATGGTGTATACTATATTATTACTATACTGGATAATGTTTGCACATACGGTTTTACGATCGCATTGGTGTAGGTATATACCACTTACCTCCATATCCATATGAAGACTGTGGTTCCTTATGGCGTAAAAGAAAAATGGTCCAAATTGAATTATATACTCGAGCCACTTTTGGTGGCGAGAACTAAAATGAAACTTCCTATAATAAAATATTGATGTAAAAAACCTCGGACTTCTGGATTTATAGCCCAACGTGTTGACCAATAAACCAAAGATGATCTGACGAATGGGTTTACTTTTACATATCATTGGCAGTATTACTTTGTTGTCAAAACTTCATCTTTATACTTAAGTGGTAAGCACGCTGGGCTAGAAATCCAGAGATTCCATATCAAAATTTAATTAAAAATTAAATGGCGTTTTTCGATCAAGTATACGCCAGTTCTCTCATAATATTTCTTAGGTAACTTTAATGGAATTTGACTTATGTATTGTATTGTGACGCTTAAGTATACATAAATAATGATATGTAAATAAACGTCCTATACACACACGCATTTGAATTAAAATTTTCTTTAATGATACTCAAGATTGGTGGAAGATGAAGGAGGCAATTGCAACCATTTTGTTGAAGGTTTTCGGTAATTTTGATAAGACTCCTACTTAAAATTATAAAATTATATTACATATGTCACTCCCCACGCAGCTATATTTAGAATTGTATGAACTCACGCCAAAAATCTGGATTTTGACAGCTAATTTTGATCGCCGTTTTTAATAAACTTCCTTTACACTCACTCATTTGACTTAAAATTTCCTTTAATGATGTATAGGGTTAATCGAAGCCACTCCACTCCACTTTGAGTGCTTTGGTGTTTATATATCTTTGAGCCAATAAGGAGTAGTGTTTCGCCGAGGCTACGAGGTAACCTCGCCTCGCCTCGGCCCTCGGTTACGAGGCACGAGGCGAGGCGAGGCGAGGTTCAAAATTTTAATCCTCGTTACTAACCGAGGCGAGGCGAGGTATATTGTCCCAAAAACCTAAAGGAATTTACCTCGGCCGAGGCAAATTTACAAAAAGTAAATTTAAAAAAAAAAATATAGTGATACATGAAGCAATAGATAGATTATTTGGCAAATATTTTTCAAATGTCCAGCGATCCTACCTAGTAGATGTCGAAAATCATCGTCTCTAAAATGTATATACATATATATATAAGTTTTTTTTACCATATTATGTGCATTCATGCAAAATAAGTTAAAGTTAGTAAAAATTTTCCCTCGCCTCGCCTCGGCCGAGGCGAGGTTGATAGCTGACCCAACCGAGGTGAGGCGAGGCTAGCCAACATTCTGGCTCGGCCGAGGCGAGGCGAGGCGAGGCGAGGTTGATATTTAAAAAAGCGAGGCGAGGCGAGGTGATACCAAAACCTCGTCTCGCCTCGTGCCTCGTGAAACACTAATAAGGAGTGGTCTTCGTTTGTTTCGGGGAGATGATCAATTTATCGACTTCTATTGGATGTTATTGGGGAATGGGAGCATTATAGAAAGAAATGGAGGCGTGTGCTATTATATACCTGATTCGATTCATCCTGTATATAGAGATCAGTGGTGTATATACATTTGCACATATATACCCACCAAATACTCTCTATGTGTATAGTACCCTCTATGTAAACAAAACTGATTTAATTATTTAAATAATGATATTCAATCGTTGTTGAATTATATGTGGAGTTTACACATACATGCATACATACAGTTGTTTTAATTACTTAATTTTGTAAATATTAATTATATTACCATCATAGCATGTGTATTGTATGATGTGTATATGATCATCGTTTTGTAACGTAATCGTGTAAGTAATTAAATAAATGTATGATTAGTTTTTAATTTCAAATAATATATTATATTTAAATAATAATAATTGTCATTTTAAACATCAAATATAAATTTTAAATAAACTATACAGACTCTTAATTCTATATAAAATTTAATAATAATTATATAATTTAATTTATAAAAGTATGGTAAAGTGGAATAAGCTGGAGTAATACATGCTGCCACTGTATTTTTAACACGCTTTTATGAGCTTGAACGGTAACAACTATTTCGAAAATTTTGCATCTCACTTGTTACTCATTTATAAGTGTCGTATCAATGTAAAAGTTGCAGAAGTATAGAAATATGATCTAAAAAAAGTCATGATGCGGTTTCCCTGTACTCTCAACGTTAAAGTTATGCTCAAGAAGTTACGTTTGATTGGCCGCATGCGTAGTAGGGTCTATCAGTCGGATTGCTGATTGATTTTGCTTCAATTAATTAACCAACGTTAATCAGTATTCACTTCTAATATCAATCAGTCAAACTCAAGCCCATCACCAAAGATATCTTTCGCTCATTCAATTTCCGGAATTAAAAGGAGGTTTAATTCCTCCTTCAAAGTTGAACTAGGAATAACCTGGCGGCGACGGTCAAGGTTAAGTTAAAAAAACTGTCTGAATGCCGTTCCAAGCTCTGTAACGTTTGTAGAGGTAATATATTACTGCAGAATCGCAAACTTACAGAAGCCCGTCTTCAGACGGCTATATCATAAAACCATGAGTTTTTATGGCTTAGAGTCTTTTGATCTACTAATCAAGTACTGCCAGAATTCAAAGTTTCGGAAAGTTTGACAGAGATCCGATTGCCATTACGTTTCTTATTTCCAAGAATAATAGGAAAAATAGGAAGATGGTATAACACAAAATGGTCTGTATAAGAACGCAATAGAAAAGTGACACAACGTGCAAATACATATTCGTATACTATAAAATTTTATAATGTAGATCCATATAGGTAGGTATATAGTTTATAATTTTGTTTGTAAAATTATTGTACTAGACTGATATCATACATCAATAAACTTCATCAAAATTATTAATGAACGAGATAAAAAATACCGTTGAAAAACTAACGGATATTTTATCACATAGCAGAAAGCAAGAAGCGACGAATTTTGGGACTTTGTATCTCAGGAACCAAAATAGCTACAAAGTAATTTTGAATCGTAGCATCTGACGGTACGTACCAAATTTCAACATTACAGCTTGAATCGTTTCCAAAACAAAAAAGTGAGAAGGGTAAGATAGATAGATTGTAGAGGCTGCCCTGGGTGGGCTACACTTTGACCATAGGTCCATTGTGATGCCTAATGATGTGAGGATGTGAGTGGAGTGGAAGAAATTTTTGTGTATATATTAGGAATCGGTAGGATATGTGGCTGCATCCGACTATGATAGGAACTATGCCGATATTCATCTGGAGTTCGTGAAGGAAATTGCAGAAAACCATCTCAAACATAGCCGGTTACTTCATTCTTGTCCATACGCCGACAGTTTAGTCAATTAACCGCCCTCTTTATTTCCTAATAATTGACAAATTGCCAATATCGGGATTCGAACCCATAACTTCCCAGTTTCCAAGTTGGCATACTGTGCAGACATAACGCCTTTAGACCGCTCGACCACTTGGAGGGGGAAAATGCTTTAAAAAAATAGTGCTATCCCAGCAAAAACAATAATTTATGCCTTCAAAAGTAGTGAAGTCGATGTTGTTGTAATGAAAATTATTGAGAATAATTTTTTTGATCCAACACACATTTTAATAGAAAAATATTAAGTAAAATATTATGCAAAATATTTAACAAAACAATATTTCTCTCCTTGCAAAAAGAAGGAGTTTTTTTGAAAGTACAAAAAGAAAATAATATAGCTCCATTTATTTTTTTTCTTAAACTAAGTTTTTTTTTTAAGTCGAAAAATGATACTAAGATTAATTGTTGCTTTTGATTTAAAGTTTTTCTATTTTTAAAAAAATCAAAAATTGAAAAAAAATTATTACATATAATTTAATTTTAATCAAAAGTCATACAAATTGAATGTTTTTCAAAATAACCTAAATAGATCACAAATAAATAATTTTGTAAAAACAAGATAATTTTTGTAAAACAAGTAAACAGAAGTAAGCTAGCTTACAGTTATGAATGTATCATAAAATTTGTGTATAGATTTTGAATTCACACTGGCCGTGTCCATTAAGTCGCTGGTTACATATCAACCAAGCGGGGTGTGACAATGGGTCAAACCCAAGGAGAGGTATAATTTTTAATTAATTTTATAAATAGTCTGAACACTCCGACTACGTCCATGGGTGTTGATATACTAAAATATTCTAGAAGCCTCCATGCGAAAGTATATTGTCAACAAAAAAATATTTATTCAAAAAAACAACCATGTTCTCGAAGGATCTTTGATGGGTATATAAACCGGTGACCAGTGTTGATTCAAATCAAAGTTTAATATCGACTATTGTCTGTTAGTATCAAAGTTTTAATATCGACTATTGTCTGTTAGTATCAAAGTTGAAATCAAGTATTGCCTGATTAATTCAAAGTATATAATTGTTGTTCGATCCAGATCAAGTTAAAGTTGGAATTTGTACAAGTAATTTGATCAAGTAATTCAATGTTTAACATTGTGTGAAAAAAATTAAAATAATTGTTGAAAAAGAAATTGGATAATCATTTTTTTTAAGCAATAAAATCAGGTTTTTTTTTGTTTCGTAAAAACTTGTGTTTAATTTAATTTATTTTTTTCTTTTCTTTAAACAAAAACGTGCGTGTTGTTTCAATTACAAAATATTTAGTAATATCTTTTACTAATATATTTTTTTTTGTTTTTGTCGAGTATCATTGCAGGTTCGGGCAGCGCTCCTTTAGAGATAAAGAGAGCCAGGATACCGCGACAAGTGGCGACCGTGACAAGACCAGAAGACGCACGGAAGAAGAAAGGAATTACAATGGCAAGCCGCAGCATTCCCATGCCACGTCTGCGTGAGATGATGGAGGCCGAAGAGCTGGAAAGCACTGGCACTAGAGAGGTCTTACAGGCAAGATGGGAGGAGCACCAATCTAGGCAACAAGGAACACCAACTTCAAGGACTCAAGGAACAGCCAACCCCACATCAGAACTACGTAGAAGTGTGGTTTCCGATCCGGAGGAGCCAGCTGCAGCAAGCATGGAGAAGATGCTCGCAGCATTAATGACAAAGCTCAATAACATGGACAAGACAATGGGCGAACGACTTTAAGAATCTAATGAAAGATTGGCCAACCAACTTCAGGAATCCGAAGAAAGAAGCAACGAACTTGAAGGAAGTATCGGAAATCGTTTTCAGGAATCCGAAGAAAGAGTGGGCGAACAGACATTAAATATAATGCAACAAGTCCAACAAGAGCTGAAAGAGGACTTGTCGGAGCGAATGGAGAACATAAGAGAAGTGTGCGTACGACGTATCAGCCAAATAAGCACTGACGTCGAGGCTGTGTCGCTGTAACCCGCACACAAATCGAAGGCATAGAATGCAACGTAACCACACGACTTGATGGCATGGAAACGAAAATGAACGAACAATACAATAAAGTCGTGGATGACATTATGCGGATCGAACAGCATCAAACACAGCAACTTCGAGACATGCGTATTGATCCTCAAGAAGTGAATACAGTCATTCGCTCCGCCGCATTGGACACAACGACGCTTCTGTCCATCATGCCGGAGTTGGTAGACCGGCTGAAGATCCAGTTGTTTTTTAAACAAAGCAACGACATTACTGCGACAAACGCATCTGCCCGTAGACTGTTGGATTGAGATGGTCACAAAAAAATTAACAGCACCGGCCAGAGATTGGGTATTGATGAATCGTGGGTTGAGCTACACCTTCGATGAGTGGAAATGGCAACTGGAGAGTTTCTTCAACAGTATAGGAAGGAAAGCCAAAGCCGAGTTAGAATTGATGACCGTTTCCCAACCCACAGGAATGAAGACAGAAGCGTTCGTAAATATGAAGGTGCAGCTGTTCAGAAGAGTGCACGCCGACAGGAATATAGATGACGTGGTGCCAATCATATTAAGTTTATTACGCAACAACATACGTCCACTAGTAAAAATTGCGAATCCAAGATCGGTGGACGAGTTACGCACCACGGTTCGAACACTGGACGAAGAGCCAGGATCAATGAAGGAGGAGATTGGTTCTGGAGACATTAACCTCCACAAAACCACACAACATCGGCGTGAACACCAACAATTACTGGTCCATTTAACAACAATGGAGACCAAGAACTCACACCAGAATGGGCCAACTGTGGAAGTTGATGTGCGTGGTAGATCAATATTGGCACTGATCGATACTCAAGCATCACACAATTTCATAAGTGAAGAATTGGCAAGAAGTATTGGTAAATGGCACCCTGTCAGAGATAGTACAGGGAGTGGAGCCACATGCAATAATACTTTCAGAATTCTTGGGAAAATGTGCATGGATGTGATGATATCAATAATGAAGTTCAATATTGAAGTGATGGTTGTACCTGGCCTACGGAACCACTTAATACTTGGTCATGAATTTTTAACAAAAAATGGTGTGAGCATCGATTACCGGAGTGGTATAATTTACTTGGGGTGTGATAAGAGAGTCCGCATTGCATGGAGAAAACCAGATGGAGCCCATAGAGAAGTGGCAACAATTAACAACGCATTGGGCGAGTTACAAATAAAACTCCTTGAGAACCAAGAGCAGTTAACAGATGTCATTCGGCGACATCCCAGCGTTTTCGGCAAAGTTGGAAGGACAAAAACGATCACACACAAGATTGAGATTACGAAGAATTCCCCCATTAAATTACGACCATACCCGTACTACAATGAGAAGCAACGGGTATTAGAAGAGATGATTGAAGAGAGGGAAGGCGATGGCATTATAGAACCATCCACATCGCCTTGGGCCGCACCCGTCGTATTGCCGAAGAAGAAAGATGGTACTTTTCGATTGTGCGTCGACTATAGAAAGTTGAACGATATTACAAAGAGCAATGCGTTTCCATCTGCAAGAGATGTTGAGAAAAGTCAATGGAGCAAAAATATTTTCTACATTGGATCTACAGACTGGTTATTGGCAAATTGAGATGGAGCCACAATCGAAAGAGTTCACAGCATTTACCACCCTAAGAGGTCTCTATCAATTTCGCGTCATGCCGTTTGGACTGAAGAATGCTCCAGCTACGTTCCAGAGTTTAATGAACGAAGTTTTATCTGGATACATCGAAAATTTCCGCCAAGTTTACCTGGATGACATACTAATCTACAGTCGATCAGTCAAGGAACATTTACACCACCTGGATCTTGTACTTGAAAGACTAGAACAACATGGATTAACTTGTAAACCAAGCAAATGTGTCATTGGCAGCAACAAAGTCAAATACCTGCGACATATTTTGAGCGAAGACGGCATTGACAGAGAGAAAGAGAAGAATGAAGCTATCAGTAATCACCCTGTACCAAGAACACGACGACAATTATGACAATTTTTGGGATTATGTGGTTGGTACAGGAGCTTCGTGAAGAACTACGAAGATATAGCTGCACCTCTAAGCGAAATGCTCAAGAAGAACACAAAGTGGCGCTGGCTAACATTGCATCAGAAAGCGTTCGAAAATCTCAAGTCATCAATAGTAAATGCACCGAAACTAGCACATCCAGATTTTAAGAAGACGTTTTGTTTAAATACGGATGCTAGTGACGTCGGACTGGGTGTAATATTATTCCAAATGGAAGATGATGGCAAGACAAGGGGAATAATAAATTACGCCAGCAAGAAGCTTGGACCCACAGAAAAAAAGTACGCCACGACAGAAAAGGAATGTCTCTCGATAATCTGGGCATTGAGGAAGTTTCGAGGATATCTTGAAGGAAGACATTTTAAATTATACAAAGATCATGCAGCGCTCCAATGGCTGAACAAAACTAAAGATAGTCGAGCAAAATTGACAAGATGGGCATTGACATTGGAGCCTATGATTTTGAGATAATTCACGTCCCCGGAAAAGATAATCAAGCCGCCGACTCCTTGTCCAGACAACCACAGGGCAAGGCTGAGGATGAAGAAGTGGAGGACATTCCAGAGTGGGTGATTGAAAAGAGGGCAAAAATCCCAATAACCCTCAACGTCATCGATGTTGAAACACCCACACTTGATGATATTCAACGATGGCAGGATGAAGATCGTGATGTGACTGCCATCAGAAGATACATCGTAGATAGTAATAGTCCACTGAGAAGCAATCTACGTCGACAAGTGGACAGAACACGAGCTTACTACACCGTAGCTAATGGGATCCTCTGGTACCATAGTCAACAGATGGTACAAGAAGTACCAGTGGTTCCCGAAGAACGCCGACTTGGTTTTCTGAGAAAATACCACGATAGTGACGAAGCAGCACACCCAGGATGGAGAGAAACATATCGTCAAATCCGTAACCGTGTGTATTGGTATGGGATGCAAGATGACATACGCAAATAAGTAAAAGGGTGTGATTCGTGTGCTAGAGTGAAGCCACTGAATAAGAAACCAAGTACAGCAATGAGAAGTCGAAGACCTACTTCACCATGGGAGGTAGTCAGCATCGACTTAATGGGTCCATACCCACGCACATCACGTGGAAAGACAAATATATTGGTTGTGACTGATCTTTTCACTAGATGGATCGAAGCATTTCTATTGGGGGCCACGTCGACCTCGAAGATAGCCCAAGTACTGAAAGACGAAGTATTTAGTCGTTATGGATATCCAAGAGCAGTACTTAGTGATAATGGTCCCCAGTTCAGATCAATAGAATGGAAAGCAGTGAATAGAGATTGGCACACAGAAATTTGGACAACACCAATATACCATCCAAGAGCCAACCCCACGGAACGCGAAAACCAGGCATTAAAGAAGTTGTTGCGATTACATTTGTTGGATCAAGCATACAAGAATTGGGACCAACAACTACACAAATCATTATTTGCAATACGTAACAGAGCAAATAGAACAACTGGTTTTTCGCCTGCCCAATTGTTACTGGGGGCAGAAATGAAGAAGCCGGGGGATTGGCTGATACACGTCAATGAAGAGCCTCAAGAAATTCAAGATTGGGTCAACGAGAGAGGCCAAGAACGCAATGATAATGTTAAAAGAGCTCGGCAAACAATATTGGCCAATGCCGAAATGAACGACCAAGTGGAAAAGGGACTCGTTTACCAACCTGGAGAGTCCGTCTGGATGCGAAATCAAGTACTCAGCAGTAAGGTGGAGGGTGTCCATAGTGGATTGGCACCAAAGTGGAAAGGGCCTTACAGGGTGCTGAGGAGTTTACCAGCTGGAATATATGTTGTAGATAGTGCCTCCCACGAAGATACATGGAGGTCTCTTGAAGCCAGCCAGTGCAAGGACCGCCGCCAATGGGAATCTGGGAAGGTTGAGTGTGGGGAACGAGGTGTTCGGCCAACTACTTCCAGATCGATTGGGGGGTCAAAGTCATGGAGGTGATGGAAGACGACGGGATGTACCAAGTGTGGACGAGCCAGAGGCCAGAGCATTAAGGCCAGGGTACAACTTGCGGCCCAGACGACCGGCAATCAACAACAGGCGCCGTTGACGAAGAGTGAAGAACTAATGTGTACGTACACTTTTAAGTTTTTCTAGCTAGCTAAAAGTACTAGTACAATTGAAATAGTTCAAATAGCTCTTAAGTCAAAAATTGGTCGACCAAATATAATAAGCAAATTAGAAAATGTGTGTTGGAATCTAGAGGGGGAGATTTTGTTGTAATGAAAATTATTGAGAATAATTTTTTTGATCCAACACACATTTTAATAGAAAAATATTAAGTAAAATATTATGCAAAATATTTAACAAAACAATATTTCTCTCCTTGCAAAAAGAAGGAGTTTTTTTGAAAGTACAAAAAGAAAATAATATAGCTCCATTTATTTTTATACCCAGTATATTTGTAAATATACAAGGTATATTAAGTTTAGTCCCGACTTTGTAACGCTTGAAAATATTAATCGTTGACAAAAATGCTTCACAAAGGTATTCATAAAATGGCCTAATTCGGCCATTTTCACATGTCCGTCCGTCCGTCTGTCCGTCTGTCCGTCTGTGAAGCCGATAACTCAAAAACGAAAAGAGATAACGAGCTAAAAATTTTTGTGTGTGTTCTAGACCAAAAAAGTAAGGTCAAGTTCGATAATGGGCAAAATCGAAACGTGGTTCCCCCCGCCAGGGGGGAAAAATTATATCTTTGAAACCGTAGGAGATAGAAAAAAAATTTTTGTACAAAAATTCTTCTTCTGTTTAAAATAAACAACTTTTGTTTGAAAACTTTTTTCATAAAATCAACCGTTTTTTCAGAATTTGTGTTTAAAGATGAAAATGAGTCGATCGAAGACGGTACATGTGCCCGGTACATGTGCCAAACATAATATACATCAAATAGTATTGTTATACCCAGTATATTTGTAAATATACAAGGTATATTAAGTTTAGTCCCGACTTTGTAACGCTTGAAAATATTAATCGTTGACAAAAATGCTTCACAAAGGTATTCATAAAATGGCCTAATTCGGCCATTTTCACATGTCCGTCCGTCCGTCTGTCCGTCTGTCCGTCTGTGAAGCCGATTACTCAAAAACGAAAAGAGATAACGAGCTAAAAATTTTTGTGTGTGTTCTAGACCAAAAAAGTAAGGTCAAGTTCGATAATGGGAAAAATCGAAACGTGGTTCCCCCCGCCAGGGGGGAAAAATTATATCTTTGAAACCGTAGGAGATAGAAAAAAAATTTTTGTACAAAAATTCTTCTTCTCTTTAAAATAAACAACTTTTGTTTGAAAACTTTTTTCATAAAATCAACCGTTTTTTCAGAATTTGTGTTTAAAGATGAAAATGAGTCGATCGAAGACGGTACATGTGCCCGGTACATGTGCCAAACATAATATACATCAAATAGTATTGTTATACCCAGTATATTTGTAAATATACAAGGTATATTAAGTTTAGTCCCGACTTTGTAACGCTTGAAAATATTAATCGTTGACAAAAATGCTTCACAAAGGTATTCATAAAATGGCCTAATTCGGCCATTTTCACATGTCCGTCCGTCCGTCTGTCCGTCTGTCCGTCTGTGAAGCCGATTACTCAAAAACGAAAAGAGATAACGAGCTAAAAATTTTTGTGTGTGTTCTAGACCAAAAAAGTAAGGTCAAGTTCGATAATGGGAAAAATCGAAACGTGGTTCCCCCCGCCAGGGGGGAAAAATTATATCTTTGAAACCGTAGGAGATAGAAAAAAAATTTTTGTACAAAAATTCTTCTTCTCTTTAAAATAAACAACTTTTGTTTGAAAACTTTTTTCATAAAATCAACCGTTTTTTCAGAATTTGTGTTTAAAGATGAAAATGAGTCGATCGAAGACGGTACATGTGCCCGGTACATGTGCCAAACATAATATACATCAAATAGTATTGTTATACCCAGTATATTTGTAAATATACAAGGTATATTAAGTTTAGTCCCGACTTTGTAACGCTTGAAAATATTAATCGTTGACAAAAATGCTTCACAAAGGTATTCATAAAATGGCCTAATTCGGCCATTTTCACATGTCCGTCCGTCCGTCTGTCCGTCTGTCCGTCTGTGAAGCCGATAACTCAAAAACGAAAAGAGATAACGAGCTGAAAATTTTTGTGTGTGTTCTAGACCAAAAAAGTAAGGTCAAGTTCGATAATGGGCAAAATCGAAACGTGTTTCTCTCCGCCAGGGGGGAAAAATTACATCTTTGAAACCGTAGGAGATAGAAAAAAATTTTTTGTACAAAAATTCTTTTTCTCTTTAAAATAAACAACTTTTGTTTGAAAACTTTTTTCATAAAATCAACCGTTTTTTCAGAATTTGTGTTTAAAGATGAAAATGAGTCGATCGAAGACGGTACATGTGCCCGTTACATGTGCCAAACATAATGTACATCAAATAGTATTGTTTTTCATGCTTTTTGTTTGGATACGTTTCGCGTGAAATCACGTTTCGCGAATCACTTCGCTTTGGATAACTAACGCTTCGTGTTGGCTGACAAACGGTTCGCTTTAGCTTTGCGTTTCGCGTTGGTAAACGCAAAGCGTTTACCAACGCTTTGCGTTTACCAACGCTTCGCGTTGTACTACCACTTCCTATTGACTAACGCTTCGCGTTGGCTAACTAACGGTTCGCTTTAGCTTACGTTTCTGACACTTCCTATTGACTAACGCTTCTGGTTAAAGCCTTTTGTTAATTAACGATTCGCGTGAAATCACGTCGACTTACGGTTTGCTTTAGCTAACGATCTGCGTTGGTAAACGCGTTGCGTTTACCAACGCATCGCGTTGACCTAACACTTCCTATTGACTAACGCTTCTCATTGAGCAACGCTTCGCATTGAACTAACGCTTCTCATTGAACTAACGGCTCGCTTGAGCTTACGGTTCTCGTTGGTTAACGCTTTGCGTTAATTAACGATTCACGTGAAATCACGCTTCGCGAATCACCAACGTTTCGCTTTGAAAAACTAACGCTTGTCATTAACCAACGCTTTACGTTGGCTGACTTACGGTTCGCTTTAGCTTACGTTTCGAGTTGGTTAACGCTTTGCGTTGGTAAACGATTCGCTTAAATTCTCGCTTCGCGAATCACTGACGCTTCACTTTGCATAACTAACGCTTCTCATTGACCAACGCTCCGCGTTGGCTGACTTACGGCTCAATTGAGCTTACGGTTCGAGTTGGTTTACGCTTCACGTTAATTAACGATTCGCGTGAAATCACGCTTCACGAATCATCAACGCTTCGCTTTGCATAACTAACGCTTCTAATTAACCAACGCTTCGCGTTGGCTAACTTAAGGTTTGCTTTTGCGAACGTTTCGCGTTGGTAAACGCTTTGCGTTGGTTTACTAACGCGTTGGTTTACTAACACGTTGGTTTACAACTTACTTCGCGTTGGTTTACTAACGCTTCGCGTTGACTAAACACTTCTAATTGACCAACGCTTCGCATTGGCTAACTTGAGGTTCTCTTCAGTTAACGTTTCGCGTTGGTAAACGCAAAGCGTTCAGCAACGCTTTGCGTAGATTTTCTAACGCTTCGCTGACCTAGCGCTTTCTATTGACCAACACTTCGCGTTGGCTGACTAACGGTTCGCTTATGCTCACATTTCGCAAGCTAAACCTTTTTTCTGGCAAACGCTTCGCGTTGGCTGACTTTCGGTTCGCTTAAACTTACGTTTCACGTTGGTTAACGCTTTGCGTTGGTTAACGATTCACTTAAATTCTCGCTTCGCGAATCACTGACACTTCGCTTTGCATAACTAACGCTTCTCATTGACCAACGCTTCGCGTTGGCTGACTTAAGGCTTGCTTGAGCTTACGGTTCGCGTTGGTTAACACTTCGCGTTAGTTAACGATTCGCGTGAAATCACGCTTTGCGAATCACTAACGCTTCGCTTTAAATAACTAACGCTTCTCATTAACCAACGCTTCGCGTTGGCTGACTTACGGTTCGCTTTGCTTACGCTTTGCGTTGACTAAACACTTCTAATTGATCAACGCTTCGCGTTGGCTAACTTGTGGTTCTCTTGAGCTTACGTTTCGCGTTGGTAAACGCAAAGCGTTTACAACGCTTTGCGTAGATTGTCTATCGCTTCGCGTTGACCGAACGCTTTCTATTGATCTACGCTTCGTGTTGGATGATTTACGGTTCAGTTTGGCTTATGTTTCATGTTGGTTAACGCTTTGCGTTGGTTAACGATTCGCTTAAATTCTCGCTTTGCGAATCACTGACGCTTCGCTTTGGATAACTTATGCTTCTCATTGACCAACGCTTCGCGTTGGCGACTTACGGCTTGCTTGAGCTTACGGTTCGCGTTGGTTAACACTTCACGTTAATTAACGATTCGCGTGAAATCGCGCTTTGCGAATCACCAACGCTTCGCTGTGAATAACTAACGCTTCTCATTAACCAACGCTTCGCGTTGGCTGACTTACGGTTCGCTTTCGCTTACGTTACGTGGATTTCTCCAGCTTACGTTTACCAACGCTTTACGTTGATTTACTAACGCTTTGCGTTGACCTAACGTAGGTCAATAGACCTACGCTTCGCGTTGGGTGATTTACGGTTCGGTTTAGCTTACGTTTCGCGTTGGTTAACGCGTTAACAGTCGCTTCGCGTTGATTAACTCAATTATATAACTCAATATTTAAATATATAAAAATCGCAAGAACAATAATATAAATTTTTTTAAATGCAAGAACATTTATACTGTTTCAATATTAATTATTAACACAAAACAAACATTTACAAATAATTCATATTTTATAAACATTGAATAGGCAGAAATATGAGCAATTCAAACATTGATATACAACTCAGTATATACTGGGTATTCAAACAATTAACTCAGTTAGTTGTTACATTACTTGTTTTTTTTCTTAAACTAAGTTTTTTTTTAAGTCGAAAAATGATAATAACATTAATTGTTGCTTTTGATTTAAAGTTTTTCTATTTTTAAAAAAATCAAAAATTGAAAAAAAATTATTACATATAATTTAATTTTAATCAAAAGTCATACAAATTGAATGTTTTTCAAAATAACCTAAATAGATCACAAATAAATAATTTTGTAAAAACAAGATAATTTTTGTAAAACAAGTAAACAGAAGTAAGCTGCTTACAGTTATGAATGTATCATAAAATTTGTGTATAGATTTTGAATTCACACTGGCCGTGTCCATTAAGTCGCTGGTTAAATATCAACCAAGCGGGGTGTGACAATGGGTCAAACCCAAGGAGAGGTATAATTTTTAATTAATTTTATAAATAGTCTGAACACTCCGACTACGTCCATGGGTGTTGATATACTAAAATATTCTAGAAGCCTCCATGCGAAAGTATATTGTCAACAAAAAATATTTATTCAAAAAAACAACCATGTTCTCGAAGGATCTTTGATGGTATATAAACCGGTGACCAGTGTTGATTCAAATCAAAGTTTAATATCGTCTGTTAGTATCAAAGTTTTAATATCGACTATTGTCTGTTAGTATCAAAGTTTAAATCAAGTTTTGCCTGATTAGTTCAAAGTATATAATTGTTGTTCAATCCAGATCAAGTTAAAGTTGGAATTTGTACAAGTAATTTGATCAAGTAATTCAAAGTTTAACATTGTGTGAAAAAAATTAAAATAATTGTTGAAAAAGAAATTGGATAATCATTTTTTTTAAGCAATAAAATCAGGTTTTTTTTTGTTTCGTAAAAAAAAATATTTGTTATAAAAAATATTTCTTGCAAAGTTTGAAGCAAATTGGACAACATAATAAGCTGTATAAAAAATTCACCCGCTCCTCTCTACCCCCTTTTCGGGGTAATGTTTTTTTTTAAACCTTCCCTTCTATGAATGCAAAGTTGTGTAAAAATTTCAAAACGATCGGTTAAGAACTTTAGGAGATTTGCGATTAAGTACAAACGAACATTAAATTTATATATATATATATATATATATTCCAAATTCTGATTTAATAAAATTAAACCATTTTCAAGGATAAAAATAAAAATCCAATACCTGAATGTCAAGGTTAACGTGGATACACTCACTTTAGTGGCAAAACAAACGCCGCATAGTCATCAAAGAATACCGCCAATAAATAGGTGGAGCTTTCCACACACCTAATCCAGTAGTCAGACATCTCAAATAAACTTTAAGTCAGATTATACCCTCAGTCAAATCGTATAAAAGGACAGAACATTTTTAATATCATTGTGAGACACGAATCAAATTAGCAACAAGCAACATATCTCTGAATCCATATCCCCGAGATAGTTACGTATTTATAAAATACAAACAAATGATCTAGGAATAGGGCAAAATTTGAAATATAATTAGTAACTTTATTATTTTGTAAACAAATTTTACTTTTTGTAAATTTTCCTCGACCGATGCGAGGTTTTTGGGACAATATACCTAACCTCGCCCCGGTTAGTAATGAGGATTAAAATTTTGAACCTCGACTCGGTCCTCGGTTACGAGGTGGGGTTACCTTCGTAGCCTCGGTGAAACACTAGTTCGAAACCTCAATTTTACAAAATTTACAAAATAATTGTTATTGCAGGTATTTATATAGAAACTATAAACTATATTAGAGATCTTGGCTAGCTATATTCTGGAATGGTTTCGAATTTTGAACTCCAAATAGTCGTGATTTTCTAGACTCGTAAAGAAAATTTACCTTAATTTTTTCTGTCATCATTATTTAGCTATCTACTATAGATTTCTTTCTCCATACATTTCGGACAAATACACAACATATTTCCGTGTTATATATAAAAATTTAGAATGGATTGTATCGATTAATAATCCATTCAATGGAAAATTATTAAGATTTCTTACTTTTGATAACCACATGAGATAAACGCTTCAATTCAATGACATATGCAGGGCTTTAATTAACGTTGGCCTTATTAAGTAATAAAATATACAAATTTAGCCTGGGTATTCGTTTTGAACAACGCAAAATATTGTATTTTCAAACGAAATCTACCATTATATTAAAGTTAGAAAATAACAAAAGTACGAAATTCCATTTTCATTATTTAATTGAAACAGACAGATCGAAAAAAAACAGTTGAAGAATAAAATGCAATGCATTAATTGTATTGCTTTTGTTAATTT
Organism: Nineta flava; assembly: GCA_963920215.1. NCBI lineage: Eukaryota > Metazoa > Arthropoda > Insecta > Neuroptera > Chrysopidae > Nineta > Nineta flava. Next base: position 32,987,573 of record OY986043.1, read on the forward strand.
CTTGTCTAATAAATAAAACTGCAAAGGGAAAAGGGAAAATACATACATTGTACGTTTCATGTATGTTATGCGTGTGTGTATACACTATAAGTTTGGACATGTTTTTAGTTTACTTTATATATCCCAAATATACTAGATAAAGGCGGAAGATTGATTAGGGACGCAATACTATAATGTAAGTCCTCATTCACTTACTATTATCCATGATACACCATACCTTTCACGGTATATGTGGGAGTGGGTGAGCTCTGTATATTTACCCATACCAATATATAAAAAATAACACTGGCTAGACATTATACATCAAGTGACCGTTTTACTTATGTATAGTTTTGTCGATAGTCTATTTCAGGTGCATCAAATAGGGGATTCCGCACCGTGTGGTAAGAAGTCGACAATAGCACTCGTTCAGTTCTATTTAAAAGTTATCAATCAAGGCCACAACAGCCTACTCATTATGAGGTTGTTAATAAATTGGTTTTACTTCACCAATTAATAATTGGACACGATTGGTTTATTCTACGAAGAACTCCTGGAAACTGAGTTTCCAAAAGTATACTCACTAATGGTTTTCGTTATCCAACACACTATACCTATAGTAATTTGAATCCTTATAATTTCACACACACACAAATAAAAGAATAATGTGCAGGATGTGACGAAACTGTATATTCTTTTATTTGAGAGTCAGCCAATGTTTGGTCAGATGATCCCAGAGCTTTTGAGTATTATGACGTTATAAAATACGATGGGTGACCTAAGAAATAAATATAGGAGAATCCGGATATAACGACGGTCAAGGGAATGGCTAATGAATGCCGGGACGTGGGGCTGCGAGGTATTGTTTGTGCATAGTTATTGCAAAAAAAAACACTGCGCGTCATTCTAACCGGGCGAATTATTGTCAAAATAGATCGCTATAGGCAGTTTGTCACTTAAACCGGAGTCGTAGAGTACTATACGGATATGTTTTCATAGTACGTCCATGTGAAACCTAACTTGAGTTAGCATTTTCGTCGCTAAAAACGGTTAGTCGTTATGAACAAATCCGTTATATTCGGATTCTACTGTATACAGGTTATGTATTAAAACTGACATCAGCTGGCAGACCTGCCACACTACCATCGGAAAAAGATTTATTATAAAAAGATTTTGAAAACCGTACAAATATTTCTCAAGATATTCTTCGAAACGTTTGCTTAACAGATGTGTACTTTTTACATTTAAAATTAATCAACAGGGGTAGTCAACAAACAAATTGCTTATACAGGTTTAACAATAATCTAGGAAATCTACGATAGGCTATTTAAAGTCAGTTGTTCAACAGCAAAAGTTAAAGCGGAGAATTACACCTTTGAAATTCTTGGGTACTGAAAGTGTGAAAATTTGTAAGCTTTTAGTGATTGAAAGAGTCATAGACAGCGGAAACTAAAACTTGGACAACATGGAGAACCGTTTAGAAAACCCCCATTGAAAAATCGTGGGTACTTCCTATTTAATCTTTCAAAAATTTCGTGAGAATGCTGCTAAATGATATATAAGATTGCTGCAGGAAAATATCTCATACAAGAGATCGAACACAACACCCGTTTCTCCGTTGAATGAAAAGCGGAAAAAATTTTTTTACACAACTAATTCACGACAAAATGGCGGAAAATTAGGCGCCTACTTTCGACCCGATTGGAAAATGTTGCTTCGCTAACTTGACTGTCAAATTAGCACAACACTCGATTTCTCCGTTGGAAGAAGAGCGACAAAATTGTTTTTTACACAATTAATACACGACAAAATAGTTGCTGTGCTAGCTAATAGAAGTTGTCAGACATATTTGAAGTTGATAGAACATGATATATTTTGGAACTCCAATTAAATTGAAAATTTACTTGTGTAAGGTTTCACAAGAATCTGTTTTGATAATACTAACAATATATATAACAATGTATAGACTGCGAAAAAAAAAATGAAAATCGATTGAAATAGGAATTTATCGGAACTAAAGGCAAGCAATACAAATTTTTGGACGGACCTATTACGTAGTATGCTTGTCAAAAAAGTTAGTCTTACAGTTGAAAATGTTAAAGAATATAATAATATAACAACTTTCTGAGGTAATTGTATTAATATCCTGTATATACCGAATTTATGACAAAAAAGTTTCAAACAAAGGTTAGTTTTAAAACAGGGATATTTTTTGTGTTTAAACTTTTGTTCTATATTTCACGGTTTCGAAGATAACCAGTTTTGACCATTTTGCCCAAACATGGTCCAATTTTGCCCTTTCATGAACTTGACCTTAATTTTAGCCGTAGAACACACATACGAAATCAGCTCGCTATCTCTTTTTGTTTTTGAATTATCCTGTTTACGGACGAAACGGCGGACAGACAACTTTGCGGAAATGGGCTAATTAGGTCATTTTATAAACACGTATACCAAAACTTTTTTTCTGCGATCCATATTTTCAACCGTTACAAAGTCTAGCTAAACTTAATGTATGCATTTTATATATCGGGTATAAAATTTTTAGAAAAAATAGAGATAACAACTTACCCAGATTACCAATAAAGGCCAATGTACTATAAAAAAAAACATTTAGATCATACCTACAAAGTACTCAGAGTATAACCTCACATGCATTTCACATTACAGGATCGTGAATGATGTTACTGGCTTTAGCTAAATGTATGTTTTATAGTTTATATTAACTACTGCTGATATAATTTGGCTATCCCATACAATGCAATAGATGAAAAATGAAAATGAAATGTTAACATTAGACTATTAATGCGTCGAAGCAATTTGTATCATAATTCATAATATTAATACCAAGTAAATCGAGTTAAATATCAATTTTCTTCGATAAAACTTTTGGTAGAAAATGATTCCATAACCAAATATATAAGGTAACTATATCAGCTAATTAATAATTGGGTCCATAATAAAATTAAATGAGATCAGATAGTATAGCCCCGCATAGTATAACCTATCTGAGTGGCTTAGTTGTCTAAGGCATTTTGCTCGGAACTGGAAGGTTGCTGATTCGATTCCCAAAGGCGATAGTTTTTCAATTAAATTAATTTAAAAAAAATTAATGGGGCGGTTAACTAACTAAACTGTTAATGTATGAACAAGAACGAAAGTAATCGGCTATGCTTATGAAGGTTTTCTGCAGTTTCCTTTCACGAACTCCAGATGAATATCAGTAGAGTTCCTATCAAAAGTTCCTATCGACTGTAGTCGCACAACCTACCAGTTCCTAGTCCACATATAAATTTTTTATTCTTTAGGGGTCGGTAAAAAAGACCTTGAAAAGCCTACTTGCCATGTTTCGATTTAACCCACCCCCCCTCCCTCTACTTATACTACAACTTAATCCCAAAAAATGTCAGAATCTGGACCAACTTGATCCTGGTATACTCTGTAACCACAAAACTGTTCATATTAGAACCAAGGTGTCAACAAAAATATCGTATTTATATACAAAACGTCCTGTACATGTAAATTTCTGTTTTACTGTAAAAAAGTCTATTGTTTTCTTTGGTTAGCTTAGTCTATGAAGTAATTTTATACTGGTTGAAAGTTATGTTCGTAAAAAAAGACTCTGATACAGGTGTTCATAAAATATTCAAATCACTCCACTTCCGGAAAGTGTGGCTGTTTTCGCATTCGCCAACTCGATTACTCAAAAACGAAAAAAGATAAGGAGAAAAAGTTAAGAGATAGACAACCGTGGCATATAAGTCACGTTTTTTACAACTAACTATATTCAAGTAAAGTAAACAATACACGCATTAAGGTTGTTGTGAAACTGGTGAGGGAAAGTAGGGGTGGTGAGTTTGTCCTATACTAAATGCATTGATATCTCATCCATTGCCAACTCTAAATAATTAAAAATTTTGCAATTAGATCGTTTCAAATAATTTAATTATTATAAAAAACATAAAATAATGGGGTGTAACCTCCGTTTTTTAGACACAGCGGTCAATAACAGAGGCCACCCACATCATTATTTTTCAACCTTTATTAATTATTACTTTACATTTTTATGCTGTGAGTGGAGGATCAGGAATTCGTATGCAGACCAGGAGTTCGTGAAGGGAAACTGCAGAAAACCTTCACAAGCATAGCCGGTTACTTCGTTCTTGTCCATACGCCGACAGTTTAGTCAATCAACGGCCCCATTAATTTTTTTTTTAATTGACAAACTGGCGGTATCGGGATTCGAACCCATAACCTCCAAGTTCCAAGAAGAACACAACGCCTTAACAAGCGCGACTACTTGGCTGGTTGTAAAAAACATATATAATTGTAAAAAAAATTCGTTACGCAGGAGCTGCGTCAACTTACCGAATTTCCTTACAATACAAAAATCACTCTCTAGCGGTCATAAGTTTAGTGTGATCAAATTGAAATATAATATCTGATATGACTTTAGTATTTGCAAAATTTATTAATAGTCAAAATAGAACGATGTATAACGATTATAGTTTATAGTTACAATGGAAACGACAATCAAAATATTTTACAATAAAATATACTTTATGTATTCGTGTCAAACAAACACAAAATATTAAATATCTCTCTTAATAATCGAAAAATGTATAAGGAGTAAAGATGTAGAAAATCAAGTTTGCTACAATTCATTACTTGATAATTTTTCTCAAACTCTAATGTGAACAGAGATATTTCGAATTTTAACTTTCAATCTTTAATTGTAAATATTTCTGTAAACATTAGCGTAACAAAAAAATGAAAAGAAACAAAATTACAGTAAAACTTAGTACCTACAACTTAACTCCTGATAAATTTTTAGATTTTTCAAATATTAAGGGTCAAATTGATTTAAGAATACCAAAAGCGACTCAAATACCAAATTTCATTCTAATCGGAATAAAACTTTGACCGCTAGAGTCCACTGACATTTAAAAAGTACATATATATATATATATATATATATATATATATATATATATATATGTCGGAACTACATATTTGGGAGCATGGTCGTTTGAACCAGTATATATGTTGTCAGGCATTGTTGTTTTTATAAAATACAAACAGTTACCAATTTTCCAATAGCACACTGAAAAATGCATTTTCACAAACACGCACTAGTCTACAATAATACCCGGTGTCCCGCACTTTCACAATCAGTAATTACAATTAGTTGGTTCAACCACGACACAGTAAGTTGGCTCCAGTTAACAATACAGATACAACACGAATAATACTAACAAATGCCATACCACGGTTATCTCATCATAAAACATAATTAATTATACTAGTCCAAAAGGGGCTACCAACAATCCAAACGCTATTTCCATGTGATGCTATTTTCATGTAACTTTCAGCAGAGTTCAGTTGATACTAATAGGCAACTGCACGATACGGTCTGTACTCGGGTGCTGTCCTCTCAGAACTGAAATCGTCCTTCCTTTTTGAAACTCATCCCCCTTCCTTGATGTTTGTAAAAATATTGGAAAGGGGTCATTCTATTACTACATTATATTTATGTACCATCTCTAGTATATCACAAAAAATAGGTTTATTAACATCCGTACCGTACAATTTGCGTCTAAGTAGAGGTCAAACATGCCCCTTCAGCTGAACCCTTACTTACTGTGTTAATTGATAAATCTTAAAGCAATTATTCTTTATTGCACTTTTAGACAATTTATTTTATTCTAAGAATATAGTATTGATAATATCTAATTTCCGGACCTCTATGTCTGGAGGATTCTTTATGTCGGACATACTGTAATAAAATAAACCTTTTCTTAAAAAAATAGTTTCTTTGTACTTATAAATGTAAGTGTAAAACTGTAAACATATAGATGTCGAGAAATGTTCGAACAGACGCATCCATAAATAAAAAACACATTTATTTCACTTTGACAAACGTACGATTCCGACATATATATATATATATATTTATATATATATATATATATATATATATATATATATATATATATAGGTATATATATATATATAAATATATATATGTATATATATATATGTTGATATATATATATATATATATATATATATATATATATATATATATATATATATATATATATATAATTATAGCGATAGTGATTTTTAACATCTAGTAGGTAGGATCGATGGACATTTGATGAAATTATTACGAAATTCCAACATTGGTGCAAAAACAATAGCTGCATTTCGTTAGGAGGACATGCGCTAAAAAAAACTGATTGTTTAAAACTTAAATCCTAAATTTAATTTTTTCGAAGAGTTTTAATAGTTTTTTTAACATATGTTTTTTTTTTCAAAAAAGTTGCATGGTGATAAAATTAGAAAAAACTAAATAAAACTAGATAAAAATAAATATAACTAAAAATATAACTAGATAAAAATAAATAACACTTAAAATAAAACTAGATTTAAAAGATTTTTCGATCTACACATTTAATTATCTCAGAAACAAAAAAACAAGATTAATTTGAAATTTAGTGCAGGTATTTATAAGACTTTGATAAATATTATGAGTGTTTTTCATAACACCGACGAGCTCATTTAACCTATGTAAAAATCTCTTAAAAATCGTAACTGTATCATTTTGTTACTCAAAAACTATAAACAGGATCAACTTCAAATTTTGACAGGATATTCTTTATTATTGAAATAATGAGCTGTAAAATTTTGTAGAACCTGCCATTAAATTGAATTTTCTTGACAACATCCTTAAAGAATCGATTCTTTATTTGTAACATTTTTTGTTAAACCTTAAACATACAACATAATTATAAGGGTATTATAAATGTAGTCCCATGTTTGTAACGAATAAAAATATGATTCGTAGAAAACAATCTCTATTCATAAAATAGTCTAATTATTCTCTTTTACCATCTCTGCCTGTCCGTCAAAAACGGAAGTAAATGAAAACGTGTCCCAGAGCTAAAAAAAGATTTCAAGTTAGAGAAATGGACAAAAATGGTTCATGCATCTACCCGCTGGGGGAGTAAATACATATCTAAAATTATAAGAAATAGAAGAAAAGTTTAAGTACAACAATGTTCCTTTGTTATTAATCAGCAAACAACTCTTGCAAGAAACTTTTTCCCCTAATCTGAGCAGTTTTGACATCTGTGATTATTCAAAAGTGCAATTCCAAAAAATTAATGCATACAGGGTTAAAACAATTAACTCTTAACTCAGTTGTTGAATTTCTTGTTAATTTATTTTCATATATACTTTTAAATAATATTAAATAAGTTGTTTTTTTTTTTGCAGATGAATATATGTTCTTAAGGATGTTTTGGATTATTTAGACGCTGGTTTTTATTAAAATTTGTTTTTATTTATAATTATTTCTATGATATATTTCGGTGGATTCTCCCATTATACTGTATAACATACAAAAAAAAAAAAAGATATTTATATATTAAAAGGAAAATTATAATAATTTATGTTTAGTAACTAAGGGGGGGAAGGAATAGAATTAGTCATAAGCAGGAGAGCGCTAGTGGAAAAAAAACCAAGTACGGAGATATTTAATCGGGCCCACAGTTTATTCGAGCGGCGTTAACCGTTCGAATACCCCTTCCGTGTTAAACGTTCGTGCGCCAATAACTTTAGGATTTCTTTAACTCAATAAAAAAAAGTTTAAATAAATAATTACGAGGCATCCATTTAATTACTTTTTAATAATATTTTCTACTCTATAATAAATTTAATAACACAATGAACTCCAAATTAACTGTGTTCATTAGATCGGGATATTTTTAAATTGAATCTATAAAATTATAAAAACGTAATGAACATAGATATTTAAATCAATTAACTATAGGAAATAAACTAAATAAAAATTAACAAATATAAACTATAAACTAATAAATCATAGGAAAGATTCAATATTCACTAATTGACCTTCCGTAAACAAAAACTCACTCGATTTATCAAAGAAATTCTAAGTACGACTATAATAAATTTAATAACAAAATGGATTCAAATTATCTGTGTTCATTAGCACGGGATATTTTAAACTGAATCTAAAAAAAAATCTATAAAAGTATAAAACACAGATATGTGAATACAACCTTAAATATAAAATTCAAATACTTTCAAATTCATTAACTGTAGGAAAATAAACTATAAACAAAACTTAACAAACATAATCTATAAAATTATAATCTATATAAAGATTTAATATTCACAATTTATCTAAGAAATTCTGAATACAATTTCAAAACTTAATTCCAGATCTAACCACAAAATTACTTTGTTTTTCTATTAAACATATGGTTTTGACATTCGAGATACATACAGTGGCTGTAAACATTTGTGTAAAACCAACCTACCAGCTTAAACTTTTTTTTTAAGATAAATTAATCAATTCAACCAATGATTTTTGTGATTCTCAAAGATATCCAGATCTCTTCCAACATACGATATACAATTTCAAATACAATAATTAATTGATTTCCTGATTAAATCAACAATCCATATTAATTTTGTGATTATTAATTTTGTAACATTTCACCAAAATTCGCGGAAGAAAAATTTTTTTTTATATATATAAAAAAATTTTTCTTTTTACGACACCTAAGCTCTCTTGATAACGTGAGAAAGGTAATATATACTAAAAATCAATAACAAATGATAAACCAAATTATGGTATAGGTATTTGTTTGTTTTTCCAACGCAAGAAATGAAATTAAAACGGAAAAACCATGTAAAAAATATCCTAAGGTCCATATATAATTAACATCACATCCGTTGTTTGTAGATGCTGTTGGTTCCACACATAACGGCACTACGTTCACTCACTTGTAATTCCTCAGGGCAAATTCAGTTTATTTTCTTGAGGTGCGTAACGTGTGCGCGCTTGAAATTTCCATCCTCTGATGACCGCAGACGGACTGAGCAAGGGGATGTAAACGAAGCAATAGTAAACGGACCCACGAATCTATCTGCGAACTTTTTATCGGTATCTGTTGTTGATTTAACTGAAAAATTCTTAAGCATCACCAAGTCGTTGATCTTAAACTTGTGATTGACGGGTAGATGATCGAGTTTTTTCTTAAATTTAATTCCAGCCTTAATAAGAGCAGATTTTATTTCTTCCTCTGAAACCGACTCTTTTTCCAAATGAATATTAAGAGCAAGGTCAAAAGTTGTATTTAGCTCTCGCCCAAAGAAAATAGAAGCTGGTGTAGCATTATGTGCAGAATGTACTGTTCGGTTATAATTAAATATCACTAAAGGTAATAACATACTCCAAAACTTGTCATCTAGCGCTTCTTGCTTTAACATTGACGACAGGTATATTTTTATGTTTCGGTTCATCCGTTCACTCTGATTCGAACATGGACGATATGGTGAAGTAAAATTGTGTTTTACTGCATGTTCAAACAAAAAGTTGTTGAATTTATCTGCCTTAAACGCAGAACCATTATCAGACGTAACGCACAACGGAAAACCATAATTATAAAAAATCTTCCGTAGAATTTTAATCGTAACTTCTGCCGTACATCTTTTTGTTGGGAATGCGATGCAAAACTTAGAATACGTATCAATGCATACCAGGATGTGCTGGAAACCATCATATGACATTTTTAACGGTCCAATGTAGTCTATATGTAAATCAGCCCACACCTGCTCAGGCACTGATGAAGATGGTTGAATCGCTGAAGAGGACGCACATGGTTTGGTTGAATGGCACACTCCACATCTGTTAATATAGTTCTTCACTTTTTTAAACAAATCTCGGCACCAAAATCTACGAAAAATGTCACGATAAGTCTTTGTTATACCGTTATTATTATTATTATTATTTGGAGGTTATTAATCACTGCGACCAATATGATCTATTGTGACCCCCTACTACTGCTCTGTTAAGGCTTGCCTCAGAGCTCCTCAACCAGTCTCAATTCTCGGAGGAATTTGAGGATCTGGGTGGGGTGCAGGGATGGTAAGTCATCCTCCTGGAGTAGGTGCTGGTCGAAACAAGCAGCCCGTCTTCGTGCCACGGCTTCACATTCAAGTAGGAGATGAATTGGAGTTTCTTCCTCCAGCTCACAGAACCTGCATGAGCCGTCATTGATGATTCCCATCTTTCGGAGGTGCCCATTCAGCCGGCAATGCCCGGTGAGAAAGCCCGTTAGGATTCGTAACTCATTTTTTGTGAGCTTAATGCAGGTTTCGAATCTCTTTCGGTTATACTGCCCGAGAAGGATCTTGGCCTGCCGCAGCCCTGGGGAATCTTCCCAAAGCTTGTTTCTTTCTTCTTCCTCTGCCTTCCAGAGGGCTGTGTTGAGGTAGGCCTCACTTATTCCACAGGACGGCTCAGGTCCTATGAAAGGCTCTGACGACCCTTTCCTTGCCAGTTCATCAGCAGTCTCATTCCCCGCAATGCCTGCATGGCCTGGCACCCATTTCAGAGAAACGTCATTCTCTTTGCCTAGCCTGTTTAGCAGGTCTAGGCATTCCCACACCATCTTAGAGTTGATGCTCCATGCACTTAGTGCTTTGATGGCAGCTTGGCTGTCAGAGAGGATCACTATGTCCCGCTTCCTGTAGTTCCTGCTCAGGTTGAACTCAGCACACCTGGTTATTGCACGAACTTCCGCCTGGAAAACACTGGGAAACCTCCCCATGGGTTCAGAGTATCTGGTTCTAGGCCCAAATACACCCGCTCCCGTGCCTTCGTCTTTGACCCGTCAATGTACCATTTTATGGTATGTGGCTTGAGGAAGTACATGTCCTCCCCATTCCACTCCTGCTTACTGCTCAGCTCCGTAGTGAAGTTCCTATCGAAGCTGAACTTCCTACTTGCTTTATCCCGGGGTAGGTCTAACAAAGAGGTTAGGGGCTTGTTACCCGTAATAAGCCCTCGTATAGGCCTTTTCGCCTCCCGTTATTCTTAGCAACGCTTTCTGTGCTGCACCCTCTACTGCAGGGGAGAGAGGTCCAGTATGACCTCCATCGCAGCCGTTGGACATGACCTCATGGCACCTGTGATACACAGGCATGCCAGACGCTGTACTCTAGCGAGTCCTTGCCTTGCTCTAGCGATTTCGGTTTTCTTTGACCAGACCACCGCTCCATAGGTGATGACTGGTCTTACCATCATGGTGTACATCCATCGCAGGATTCCTGGTGTACATCCCCAGGAATTGCCAGCGACTCGTCTGCACACCATGAGGGCTCTGGTCGCCTTGGAGGTAACTTCCTCCAAGTGTTGGTTCCACCGTAGCTTAGAATCTAGGGTAATGCCTAGGTACCTTACTTCCTGCTTCCATTCCAACTCCTCGCCTCCAAGGTGTAGTGCTTGGAGTCTCGTGAGTTTCCTTTTCTTGGTGAATATCATCACAGTGGTCTTGGCTGGGTTGATGCTCAGCCCCACTGACTGGCACCACTTTCTTGTAGCGTTTAGCCTTCTTTGAATGAGGTCACGCACCGTGCTCTCAAACTTCCCTGTTGCCAGGATCACGATATCATCGGCATATCCTATGCAGGTAATGCCTTGATCCGTGAGCCCGTGCAACAGGCCATCTACTACAAGACTCCATAGTAAAGGGGATAGGACCCCTCCCTGTGGGCAGCCTCGCGTTGTGCCGACCCGGATGGTTCTCTCCCCCACCCTCACTTCGGCAGTTCTGGAAGCGAGCATCTCGCCTATCCATCTGGATATCGTGACGTCCACCCCCCGTTTCTCCAGGGATGCTTTGACTACCTCATGTGAGGTGTTGTCAAAAGCGCCTTCTATATCAAGAAACGCGCACATGGTCGTTTCTCTCGCATCGAAGCCCCGCTCTATTGCGGTCGTTAGTTCGTAGAGGGCCGTCTCTGTGGACCTGCTTGCTCTATACGCATGCTGGTTGGGGTGCAAAGGCCTCTTCTCCAGCACCTGACTTCGGATGCAACTGTCCACCGCCTTTTCCACCGTTTTCAAGAAAAACGATGTAAGGCTGATGGGTCGAACAGACTTCGGATGGCACTGGTCTTTCTTTCCCGCTTTGGGGATGAAAGTAACTCGGGCCCTTCTCCAGGGGCTAGGTATATGCCCTAGCGCCAGGCTGGCTCTACTGATCCGGAGGAGATCAGGCAAAATCTCCTTTTGCCCATGTTGTAACAGGGCGGGGAAGATGTCATCTACTCCGGCTGCTTTGAAAGGCTGAAATGTGTCAATTGCCCATTTCAAACGCCCAGGGGTGCATACTTCTGCAGCCCTGTTCCAGTTCTCTTTAGTCGCTCTACATGGAGCCCTTAAATCTTCCTGCCCCTGAGTAGGAGAACTACCGGGGAAGTGAGTCTCCAGGAGTAGAAGAGCCCTCTGCTCCTCGTCCTCCGTGAAACTTCCATCCGGCCTTTTGAGTGCTTGTGCCCCGGATTGAGTGTCTCGGGATAAAGCTTTGTGCAGTCTGGCCGCTGCAGGGACAGTGGCGATGCCTGCACAAAACACTCTGAAGCTGTTCCGTTTAGCTTTCCTATTCTCCTTGTTATACTCGGTCAATTTTGCCGCGTAACTGTCCCAATCTCCACACAGTTTTGCTCTATTGAAGAGCCTGCGAGTCTCGCTACGGAGCCTCGAGAGACTGGTATTCCACCAAGGCACCTGCCTTTTGGTTTTGTTAACGATCAGTGGGCAAGTGGATCGATATGCCTCCATAATTGCCCTATCAAGTTCGTCAACAGCCTGTTCCAGTGCCAGGGGTTCCCTGACTTTGGAGTTCACTAACCTTAGATTGTCTTCCAAGTTGCTGACGTAATTATTCCAGTTGGTCGTTCTCGGGTTCCTGATACCACAAGGTCCCGAGGTGACCCCTTCTAGTTCAAATTGAATGATTCTATTCAAATTGAATGATTCTAGTCAGACAGGGATGGCTCCGACGAAACTCTCCATCTCCTGACCCATTGCCCCGTCGACAGATTACACAGAATGATATCTAACACTTCTTCTCTAGCTCTTGTTACGAAAATTGGCGTTGTGCCTACGTTTAGGATTTCGAGATTGGATGCTAGTAAGAATTCTAAGAGAGACTCACCTCTTTTGTTGCAGTTGGAACTGCCCCATATAACGTGGTGCGCGTTGGCATCACAGCCGATGATGAAAGGCAGGCGATGCTTGCTGCAGTGATCCACTAGCTTCCTGACCTCATTTGACGGTACCTCCTTGTCTCCGGCTAGGTATGCTGATGCGATGACCAGTCTGTGGAGTACACCCCCCATTTGCAGGGTTATCTGCGCAGTAGCCAGGTCTCTCGTCACAAATTCTGAAATGCACATAGCGTTTAACTGATCCCGAACTAGCAAACAAGCTCTCGGTATTTCTGACTTTTTGTCCCAAATGACTGTCGCATCGCGGCAGTTCAGTCCTCTTACCTGACTTCTGTAGATCCAGGGTTCCTGGATCAGCACGACTCCCAGGTGTTGCCTTGCGAAGAGACTCGCTATAACTGAAGATGCCTCCTTGGAGTGGTGGGCGTTCAGTTGGGCAACCCTGGTGGTGTTTTTAATCATTGTTCCTTTTGGAAGGGAGGGCTTGCCCTTCCCTCCTCAAGGAGCCTCCTCTCCTCCCCGTCTGAGAGTAGTTCTTCTCCCTCCGGGGCTGCTAGAAAAGGATCGAGGCTGAGCTCGTCCTCGCGTGCCACCTGCACCTGCTCCACCTCCATCTCTGGAGCTCCGGTGAGTTGAGCCTCCTCCTCCTGCTCTACTCTGCCAGATTTTCCCCTCTTCAGTCCATGAACAGGGATCGCTCCGAATCTGTAATGGACTTGGTAGCCCTGCTCCCTTATCTTCTCCGCAGATAGGCTGTCGATAAGAAAACGGGTCAGCTGCCCCGTGGCCTTGACATCCTCCTTTGTGCTAAGCGTCTTCCAAAGGGCTACCCTGATGTCCGGGTTCTGCACCTCAAGGAGACGAAGTTGAGTCGCAGTGTCCATGCCTGCGCTTCTTGGGAAGAAGATACTGATGGTTTCGCCTGCGGGTATATCTTTCCCCACGGCGACCTTCAACTCCGGTCCATCCCAGTTCTGTAGCTTGGGCGCTTGCTCCCGAAGCCACTCTATCGCTTCCTGGGTCTTGCATGTAATGACCACCATGCCACTAAGGAACCGGATATTTTCAAACGTTAGTTTCCCAACGTAGGGCTTTTCAGCTTTTAGCATGGCTTCAACCAGAGCTTGCTCTGCCGAAGTCTGCTGTTCGGTGGTCAGGTATCGCCCTGGGTACCCTTCCGGCAGTAGAGCCACCTTGCTGTTGCTCAGTGCCGACGAATACTTCCTCATGGGTTTCACCTGCGAGCAATAGGGAAGGTCCCCGGCTCGGCCTTTCTTAATACTCTCTCTGAGGGTGTGACATGCGAGGCACCTCGCTTCTGTGCTCTGGGCGGGGCTGAGATTTTGGGCGCCTCCCGCTCAAGGGCCGCCTTCTTAGCCTCTTCAGGGGCCATGCCCTGTTTGAGGAATCGGAGGTACCACTTGCACTTTGCTCCACTCAGTCCCCTTCGGAGTGGGTCATCAATTGCCCCAGGCTGTCCGCTCGGGGGTAGAAGAGATCTCTTCTCCCCGTTACCTCTAGGTTGGCTGTGGTCAGTGCCCACCTGCCTTCCTGGTGTCTTTTCTTCCACCGAGGTGGAAGTTTTCGACGCAGAAGTTGTGCTTCTGCCTGTCGATGAGGTACTGGAGCTGGAGTGCCCGCCTCCTCTTGCTCCCTGTTCCCCACGGCTTCTTTGCCTCTTAGGACGGTTGCTCGGTCGTATGCCCGGTTGTACAACCCTGCCCTCGTTCACAGGATGGAGCAAATGCTCCATCTGATCAACGAGGTCTGTAGCGGTATTTTCCCGCGTAAATTTTTTTAAATTAAATTTCTTTTTTGAGTCCATATTAGGTCCCACGATTAGCATAGGAAATGAGGTCCACCCCGGCAGAGCCTTGCATACCGGGGTAAGGGGTTCAATACTATGGGGTGCCCCCAGGTTCCCCAAAGGAATCGTTCATGGCACACATATTTTACAACCCCATACCATTCAGCCCTCGGCACGATGTCTCCCACCTTGGCTTGGGTTGGCCTCGTGAG
This sequence comes from Nineta flava, assembly GCA_963920215.1. Classification (NCBI taxonomy): domain Eukaryota; kingdom Metazoa; phylum Arthropoda; class Insecta; order Neuroptera; family Chrysopidae; genus Nineta; species Nineta flava. The sequence continues at coordinate 33,002,621 of OY986043.1, forward strand.
TCTTAGTCTGATTGTTCATTTGGAACCTTTCCAGCAAGGGAGTCCCTACCAGTAGATAGTGTAATACTATCTACCGCTGGCATAGCCCCCAAAATCATCACAATTCACAAGCCTGACCGGTACGACAAACCGCTCACGAGAGGGTCAGGTTATACCGTTATACCGTTATGTGTGGTTGAATGGAAATATTCAAGAACGAAATCCAACATAGTTTCGGGAAGCACAACCTTTCTCCGGCCTAATCGTCCAACCCTCTTACACAAGAGACCATCAGTAATAAAGAAGCCTTTCACATCTTTCTTCGATTTTAAATCATTATAGATGGAGCTACAGTATTGCGAAAGCAATACTGTGCTTGACGGACAGACAAATAATCCTGAGGTGAAGTATGAACTAAAACATTTAATAGTGCAATCGGATCCGATTCGTGAATACCTCCATTTTGATCATTTTCTATATCGCTATTGCTAGAAAATAACCGGGATAGAGTATCAGCGATTAAATTTGAGTCACCCTTGATATGTACAGGTTTAAAAGAAAATCTGGATAGCTGAAGAATCCACCTAGATAATTTGTTAAAAGATTGTGGTGTTTTAAAAAGCCAGATTAAAGCTTGACAATCTGTTTCCAGAATAAATTCCCTACCAAGGAGATAATCTTTAAAGTGAAATAGTGCCTTAACTACAGCTAAGAGTTCAAGTTCATGTGCGCTATAACGTACTTCAGCTCCTATAAGACGACGTGAAAAATATTCGATGGGATGACGTCCCGAAGGAAATTCCTGACTGAGAACTGCAGAAACACCATTAAATGATGCATCTGTAGTTACAATGAATTTTATGGAAAACTCCGGAAATCGTAAAAGTGGTGGAGAAATAAGTGCAGCTTTCAACGTATCAAAGGCTTGAAAATGTTCCGCATTGGGAAGAAATTTCGCATTTTTTCTTTTGAGACGGTTCAAAAGAGCACAAATTATACTAAAGTTCGGAATGAATTTTGAATAGAATGCGCACATGCCTACGAACTTTTGTAGTTCCTTTAAATTTCTCGGAAAAGGTAAATTAGCAATGGCCCCGCATTTTTCTTCATCCGGTAGTTTACCCTGCTTACTAACGATATGACCCAAAATTTTAAGGCGAGTCATACATAATCGAACCTTGTCCGGATTAATAGTCAAATTTAATTTTTGGAATCTTTCAAATACACGACCGAGTTGATTCAAGTGTTCTGAAATCGAATTACTGAAAATGTCGAATCGTAATACTGCAGGAAAAACCCTTTGCGGCGAAAATCCGAAAACTCTTTGAGAAGGATACGATTCAGCGCCTGCGCTGAATTGACAAGACCAAATGGGCAAACTTTCCACATAAATTGGCCAAATTGGGTAATAACAGCAGTAATCGGCCTCGATTCAGGAGCCAAAGGTATTTGGTAAAAACTTTGCGACATATCCAATGTCGAATAGAAACAAGCCGAACCGAAAGCATTAAAGATAGAATTCATTTTCGGGCAACTTAACGGATCGAATTCGATCTTCGGATTAAGAAACCGGTAATCCGCACAGAGCCGAACACCAGACTGCTTCGGTACTAATATAACGGGCGTAGCATACGGACTTTGGTAAGGAGACAAAATCCCCAACTCTAGTAATTGGTTGATATGTTTTTCCAACACCGCCAATTTGTCTTTCGGAAGATAATAGGGAGATTTACGAACAGGTGTTTTATCCTTTAGAAATAGACGATATTCAAAATTTTCCGCACGGCCCGGAAATTCTGAAAATATAGACAAATACTCTTTTAAAAGTTCGTTAAGAAATTTTTCTTGACGTTGATCTAATACCGCCTTACATTCTGAGAAAATATTTAACAAGGGTTTAAAAGGTTGTGTAACAAAAGGTATCGAAATAGAAGGTGAAAAGTCAAACGAAACTCGAGATATCGAAAAATTTACAATAATGTTACATTTCTTTAAGGTGGGCGAACCAATAATAATCTCAAAGGGGATGTTATCTACAATATAGAAATTTGTAGACCAAGAAAATTGGTTAATTTTGAATTTAAGATTAACGAAATTCGACACCGAAATAAGATTTGTATCTGGTAAAATAACTTTTAAATTACAATTTGAAATTTTAAGCCTATGTTTCGTTATAATTTTATTTACAAACTTCTTTGAAACAACATCCACCGAACTTCCCGAATCTAAAAGAGCGAGTGTATTAAAATTGTACACATTTAAGAATAATAGTGGGAGGGAGGTATTACATGGATGTTGTATTGTATTCAGTTTTTTGGAACCGAATTGGGTTCACTGGGTAATGTAAGAATCTCGAGTTTTGGTGAAGATCTAGGGAACGAAGACATAGAAGTAGATCTTGGTGGTTGTGGGGAAGTGGTCGACGTATACTCTCGCTTTGGTCTACGTTGGCATGCTGAAATATGATGGCCTTCAGATTTACAATAAACACAACTTAATATATTGTTATTTGGTGTAAAAATTGCTGAAGAACCTGAAGGGGCTAAAAAGGTTTTATTCGTATCCGAGAACGAAGCCAAACGTGATTGTATCTCTTCAACTTTTACCGCAAGAGCATCCAATTCATTCCAAGAACATGGAACGGTTGACAATTTTTATAAATCAAAAGTATGAACATTTAAATGTGCAAAGATCATGTTAATCAGAGATGTGGGGTGAATATTTTTTTTCAAATATGCAAGCATATCTACGGACGAACAGACAAAAGTTGAGGAATTTCTCATCGTTCCGTTGCTTTCGGCGAACGAATCGGTCAATTAATACTTCTTTTTCGGGAGGAGAAATGAGATCTAATAATCGAGCCTTTACACTGCGCCAAGTCAAACGAGCTTGGATAAACTCGGACCACATCGTGCGAGAATGAGCATGACATTTTGATATTAAATACTTTAACACGAATTGATCTTCAAAAAGCTGGAGTTCTATCAACTCCTGTACCTCCAAAATAAACTCCAAGACCGATTGAGACGATAAAATATTTAATTCCGGAACGCGCTCAGACATATCACGGATACTAAAAGGTTGTGTAGAAGAATTGTGCATAATACTTAGCTTCGCAATAGAAGACTGTTGAGCCTCCACTGTTGTAGCTAATCGTTGAACAATATCAGCAGTTTCTGCCAATTTTGTTGAGGCAACGTGCAGAGCTGTTGCTGTCCTTGAATGGGGCCTTTCACCTGGATCCCTGAATGAGATGGAATCCATTGAGTTGTCTGGTTGACCTGGTACATCCATAATTGTCTAATAGTGATGTCAAATGTGAAGGATCCCAAATTTAAACGAAACTCGAACTAAATCAGTGATCATCAAACCGTCAAGGAAACCCCCATAGATTTCCAACTATCAATTCAAATTGGCAGTAATTCAATTCAAAAAGTTCGCAATACTGATATAACCTTTTATATATATGTTCAAAATATTTAAAATTACAGATCCACTCATGGGGAAATACTAGATTAAATTGTCTTCGAGAGAAACAAAAAAAACTACTAAAACTTTACAAAAATTACTATAGCCTGAAAAAAATTGTGTGTTAGCTTTAACCCTAAATCTCGACGCAGGAACATTTAGTATATAACATACTTCTTCACGCGATGCGACCAAATATAACATACAAAAAAAAATTAAATAAAAAAAAACAGAGATTTATATATTAAAAGGAAAATTATAATAATTTATATTTAGTAACTAAGGGGGGGAAGGAATAGAATTAGTCATAAGCAGGAGAGCGCTAGTGGAAAAAAAACCAAGTACGGAGATATTTAATCGGGCCCACAGTTTATTCGAGCGGCGTTAACCGTTCGAATACCCCTTCCGTGTTAAACGTTCGTGCGCCAATAACTTTAGGATTTCTTTAACTCAATAAAAAAAAGTTTAAATAAATAATTACGAGGCATCCATTTAATTACTTTTTAATAATATTTTCTACTCTATAATAAATTTAATAACACAATGAACTCCAAATTAACTGTGTTCATTAGATCGGGATATTTTTAAATTGAATCTATAAAATTATAAAAACGTAATGAACATAGATATTTAAATCAATTAACTATAGGAAATAAACTAAATAAAAATTAACAAATATAAACTATAAACTAATAAATCATAGGAAAGATTCAATATTCACTAATTGACCTTCCGTAAACAAAAACTCACTCGATTTATCAAAGAAATTCTAAGTACGACTATAATAAATTTAATAACAAAATGGATTCAAATTATCTGTGTTCATTAGCACGGGATATTTTAAACTGAATCTAAAAAAAAATCTATAAAAGTATAAAACACAGATATGTGAATACAACCTTAAATATAAAATTCAAATACTTTCAAATTCATTAACTGTAGGAAAATAAACTATAAACAAAACTTAACAAACATAAACTATAAAATTATAATCTATATAAAGATTTAATATTCACAATTTATCTAAGAAATTCTGAATACAATTTCAAAACTTAATTCCAGATCTAACCACAAAATTACTTTGTTTTTCTATTAAACATATGGTTTTGACATTCGAGATACATACAGTGGCTGTAAACATTTGTGTAAAACCAACCTACCAGCTTAAACTTTTTTTTTAAGATAAATTAATCAATTCAACCAATGATTTTTGTGATTCTCAAAGATATCCAGATCTCTTCCAACATACGATATACAATTTCAAATACAATAATTAATTGATTTCCTGATTAAATCAACAATCCAAAAAAATTCTCATTTATTCCTCGCACAAGGTTGATCTTTCTCCCATCAAGTTTAGACGTTAAGAGAGAGTTATTTTTTTTTTTTTTTCTTTAAGCAAACATCTTGTTTTTTACTGAAACAGGCCCTTTAGGCCTGCGCAAACAAAATTATACTAGTTTATTAAATATATCAAAATCATCACAAATACAGTGTGATTATTAATTTTGTAACAACTGTCGTTAGACAATTGAATAACAAATATTTACGAAAATATAATTTTGTATTCGGAAAAAGTTTTTATAAAGATAAAAATATTATTCGTACGATTATAAAAATTTTTTTTTTAAATTTTAATAAATACCTTCATTTTTTTTATACCCGGTATAGAATAAATCCCACGGGATAAGAAGATTAGTTTCGACTTTGTAACAGTTGAAAATATTGACCGCGGAAAAAAATTTTGGTATAGGTATGAGATTGTCATTTATTTTGATATCAAAATGTTTGTTCAACTTTCAGCAATATACTTATTTGTTTTAACAAATCATATGTCTTGTTTATTGAAAAATAAGAGATAGAAGTCGCTCCGATCTGCCTGCCATTTAGAATCTCATTTTATTGAAAATATTTTTGTAGTCCGTTAGCAGATTATTGGTGTCTAGCTGGTTGTTAACAATTAATTGAGCTGTTAATGGACACTGTTTCAGAGATAATACTTTTGTTATAATTACCTACTCTCTTTACGCGGGACTTACATGTTATTATAGTTGAAGCGGTGGTTATTAATACTGTGCTGTTCTAATCTCGTATTTTAGTTACCTGTTCTAAGGCTATATTTGTTTTGGTAGACACGATTCTTGAGGAGACTGTAAGTTTTGTATACCTACCGTTTAGTTGTATACCTACATCTTCCCATAGTAGATCACCCACGAGTATGAGAGAGTACATATGTATACATTAAGCAATGTGTATGAGAAGGAGGTCTTATAGGTTTGATAAACAAACATATTTTTCAAAACTGGGAATAATATTCATAACTGTTGGAGTGGTTGGTGATTGTCTCAACAAAACACATAGGCACATAAGACCTCCTTCTCATACACATTGCTTAATGTATACATGTGTACTCTCTCATACTTGTGGGAGATCTACTATGCGAAGATGTAAACTAAACGTACGGTATATAATTATAGTTACAGTCATTACAGGGAATAAAAAATTGATGAAAAAAAAAAAAAATTTTTAATAAAAATAAGAACCATCATTACAGGGTATGGTATAAAAAATTAATGAAAAATAAAAATATTTTTAAATAAAAATAAGAACCAGCATGTAAATAATCCAAAACATCCTCAAACAGGAAATATTAAATAAATACGACGTTTCGAGAAAATTACACAAATTTTGTCCATAGCAGTTTTCAAAATGTTTCTTACACATAGTATATATCAGGCACTTACTTACAAGAATCATTCAGTTTATTGACCACTATACCAAACAGCAAGGACCAACTGACCAATCGTTCGTCTACAAACCATCATCATAGATATACAAAATCGAGCAATCAACCAAATATACCACCACCATCCAACTATTACTACCATATTCTATTTCAACTGTTAGAATCATACACACGAACCGTGGCTTTCACCATTCGTCTTCAATGCTCTTCGCAATGAAATATTCGTGGTTTTCTATACATATAAACCGACCAATCTTGCTCATTATTATTTCCTTCCGAAAATTATAACCAGATCAAGTCGATTGAGTTTCACGCGCGTTTTGAATTTATATTTACATCGTTTCAAACATATTTCAATATTAATAGTTATTTAAGTTATACAAATTTATAATAGTTCAAACCTAAATGAATGTATTGTCTATAATCTCTTATTACATAATACATTATTTACATTCAAGAACTCTAACCACGAATCATAGTCGAGATAAACCAATAAATTGTCTACATAGATTTATTAAAACATTTGTTTGCCAAAGCTAGAAGGAATTAATTCTTCATATTCAATAATTACTAGTACAGTAAACACAGGATTTTACTTGCAAATTTTGATAAATCTGAGATGATCTGAAAATGGGGTCTGTCATCAATCTATAGTCATATTTTCCATAACATGTCGGAACATGTTTGAATATCATATACACTTAAGAGCATATACGCATACTTTCTAAGTAGATACTGTAATAAGAAAATTCGTCATAGAAGCTGTATAAATTAAGGGAATTTTCTCACAAATTGGGAATATAAATATCACAATATCAAATAATATCATAATATCATTTAATTATATCCTCTCAACAGAAAATTTCTATTTTCTATGCTATTTTGATATAGTATTTCAAAAGTTTAAAATCTTCATTCGTCGTCATTCTTTCCAGAAAATTCCTTGAAATACACCATAAAAAATGTTAATACTCAGGAGCTGCAACAAATTTTCTCAGAATGACTACATCACTTCTCTTTTGAAAATATATTTTAATTAGTTTTTATCTTATTAATGTGCGTGGCAACCTGTGACCACTATAATTTTATACACTCTCGTGGTCACAATTTTAGTCAGATTAAAATCAAAACACATATCTGATATGCTTTGGTATTGAAAAGACCAAGTTCTTCAATTATTAGAATTGGTCAAGTAAAAAGGCCCCAAAGAAGAAAACACAAAATATAGAATATCTCTTTTAATATTTATTAGATATAATAATAGGGAATATGCATGAAATTTTTTTTTCACTTGAATTGAAGCATGTTTACTTGACAAATATCAAGGTAAAATTACTTTTTAAATAACTTTAAAAATAAGCGAGATATGAATGATTGAAATTCCCGATTAGACAAAGAGGGTGATTGCCCTCATGATATGTTATGTGACGTCATATTACACTTTCACCATTTAAAATACACGTAAAACTCCGTTTTTAGTATTTTTGCAAGAAAGAGACAGATAATAATCTTTAAAAGCTTATAGCTTCCTTGATATTTGTCGGATTTTAATTTCGTTTTTAAATATTATTACAGTATTAACAGTATTTTCATATTCTGAAAAGAAATGTGAAAAAAAATTTTCATGCATATTCCCTATTATGTCAAAAAAAATAACAAAGTGATTTAAAATACTATTTTGATGAGATGGCGAGACGACGTTTGACGAGATGAAGTACCAAGTACCAATTAAATTTATTATTCTTCCAAAACAAAAAATTTTATTTATGATATAGTATTCAAGTAAATAAAAATTAACGTATTTTTACTCCCCCCTAAGCCCCCTTCTCTCTTGACGATTTTGCTCATTAACAAAATTAACCTTTCAAATACAATTTCATTGAAATTGTGCCGTCTAAGAAAGGATGTAAAATACCGTGCAACATAGAGTCATTTGAAATTTAATTAATGTGTATGTTACGAAAAAAGCCATCCCAAAGTGCTAATTCAATTGGGCAACTCTTATTGACATTAGTTCTAAATTTATAGATAGTTTTCCAAAACGTTACAGAATTCTTAACATTCGAATATATTCGTCATAGGCATCCTTTGGAGGGATATAACGCCGACAGCCGAATTAAAGGCCTTCTTTAACGGAGCATTAAGAAATTCGGCAATACTTGTCAAACCACGACTTTTTTTCCAACAACCAATCGATTGCAGTCGATATTAAAATTTCAAGATTGCAACTTACCTCCGCAATAGCTGAAGTTAGATTTTCATAAAGTTCATCGACATAATTATTTTCAAAATCAGTACTAATTTTATAATTGTATAGCATGAGCGAATAAAACTCAAAAGGTTTTTCTTGATTCCATTTGTACCCTGTGACAAGGACCGTGCCAATTTGGTAAGGCGGTTTATAATTAAAACAAATGAGATATATAGTTCAGATTAGTTTTGTACACTCAATGTAATTAATATGGTAGCATTTATAGCACCACCAGCTCAAACGCCACTAAAAATATTTTTGTCAAAAACCGGTAGAACCAGAATGTAAAAAAATTCGTTACGCAGGAGATGCGTCAACTTAGCGAATTTCCTTAGAATACATAAATCACTCTCTAGCGGTCATAATTTTAGTGTAATCAAAATGAAATATAATACTGATATGACTTTAGTATTTGCAAAAATTAAATTTATTAATAGTCCAAAAAAACGGTATAACGATTGTAGTTTATAGTTACTATGGAAACGACAATCAAAATTTTTTACAATAAAATATATTTTATGTATTCGTGTCAAACAAACACAAAATATTAAATATTTCTCTTAATATTAGAATAATCGAAAAATGTATAAGGAGTAAAGTTGTAGAAATTAAAGTTTGCTACAATTCATTACTTGATCATTTTTCTCAAACTCTAATGTTCAGAGATATTTAGAATTTTAACTTTCAATCTTTCACTGTAAATATTTCTGTAAATATTAGTGTAACAGAAAAATGATAAAAAACAAAATTACTGTAAAACATAGTACCTACAACTTAAGTCCTGATAGAAAAAAGTCCCGGAAGAAAAAATTTGGTTTAAAATTATTTCATAAGTTTTCCCTTAGTATGTTTTTAAAATTTTATAACGCGGCAAGTTTTAAAATATTGGAAATCAGAAAAAATAACTTGCCGCGCTATATAAAATTTTAAAAACATACTAAGGGAAAACTTATGAAATAATTTTAAACCAAATTTTTTCTTACATTTAATCAATTTACCCCTCATTATTTTTTTTAGTTAATAGTTTACCGAGCTATTTACTTTGTAAATAGCTCGGCTCTTTAATGGGATATCATCACTTTTCAAAGAGCAACTATTATCTGAAGTCTAGAGCTATTTACTTTGTAAATAGCTCGGTCCTTTCTTACATATCATCACTTTTTAACAAGCAACTATTATATAAAGTCTAGAGCTATTTACTTTGTAAATAGCTCGGTCCTTTCTTCCATATCATCACTTTTTAAGAAGCAACTATTATATGAAGTCTAGAGCTATTTACTTTGTAAATAGCTCGGTCATTACTCTCATATCATCACTTTTTAAGAAGGAACTATTACATTAAGGATTTTCCCGAAAACTCGGCCCTTTCTTACATTTATGTTTTTGGTCGGATATCAATAATTTTTGAAAGGCTTAAATATACGAAGCCAAAGGCTTCGCACAAAACGCGTAGCGTTTTGTTACTCTTCGCATATGCTTCGCGTATGCTATGCGTTCCTTTCGCTTCGCGATACTTTACTCTTTTTAGATTCACATTTACAAAGGAGACCGCTTCGCGTTATATTACGTCAACTGGCTCTGGTCGCTTTTTGAAGGGCTAAAACATCAATATAGTATGGTTGTAGTATAATATTGGGGACAATGGGAAATCAATCCCTTTAAAACAAAAATATCAAAATCGATTCATAAATGACGGAGTTCTGAGGTAACACGCATTAAAAATTGTCCTGCAATGTTTGTGTTTTAGCGAATTTCCTGAAAGGAAATAGAGCTATTGGTCCCGTACCGAAGTCAAAATTTCGCAAAAATTTCTTCAAATGTCCATCGATCCTACCTAGTAGATGTCAAAAATCATCATCTGAAAAATTTATATATATATATATATATCTATGGACATATATATATATATATACATATATATATATATATATATATATATATATACTAGCTGACCCGGCGAACTTCGTACCGCCTAATAATTAATAAATATTGTGTTTAGTAATTAGCCGAGTCTTCTATCTATCTATCTATGCATCTATCTATCTATCTCGCTATTTATCTATCTATCTATCTCTCTATCTATTGATCTATCTATCTTTCTATCTATTTATCTATCTGTCTATCTATTTATTTATCTATCTATCTATCTATCTCGCTATTTATCTATTTATCTATCTATCGCACTATTTATCTTTCTATCTCGCTATTTATCTATCTATCTATCTCGCTATTTATCTATTTATGTATCTTTAAAAAAAAAAATAGATATCTAGCTATAAAAAAATAGGGGTTGGTGATAGATGGATGAAAATTTAGGGTTGAATGTATTATTTAATGCCACATATTTTAAACAAAAAAAATAAAAAAAATTTCCAAAAAATAGTTTGGGGTGGACCATCCTTATCACTTAGGCGTATGACAAATAGATTACGACCGATTCTCAGACCTACCGAATATACATATAAAATTTCATAAACATAGATCAAGCCGTTTCGTAGTATTTAACAAAAATTTCAAAAATTATAAATAATAAACACACACATACACACACACCTTCTTTTTGTGTCAGGTTAAAAAAGAACAAAATCATAAAGAAAGTTTGGATATTATTATTTTAATGAATTTTTTGTTATTATTATTTTCAGTTTCTGATAAAGATTCTTCATTACGACGTATTTTTGATGCCCTCGCCTGGGAACTATTTCTAGAAAGTTGAGATCTTGATCTTTTGGGCATTTTAAAATGAATTAAAAAATTTAAACTGCCTTCGAACTAAATTTTTTGCTTAACTTTTGAACAGGAATTACCTATCTTAATTATATTTCAGTTTAATTTACTTCTTATACAAACGACTTCAACACACCACTTGTGAGAGGATATAAAATTATATACACGTAACAAAAAATAAAATGTTTGGGGTGAACCACCCTTATCATTTGGGGATATGAAAAATAGATTACGACCGATTCTCAGACCTACCGAATATACATATTACATTTCATAAACGTAGATCAAGCTATAAAACTTATCTTAATTATACTTCAGTTTAATTTACTTCTTATACAAACAACTTCAACACACCACTTGTGAGAGGATATAAAATTATATACACGTAACAAAAATAAATAAAAATGATTGGGGTGGACCACCCTTATCATTTAGGGGTATGAAAAATAGATTACGACCTATTCTCAGACCTACCGAATATACATATAAAATTTCATAAACGTAGATCAAGCCGTTTCGGAGGAGTATGGCAACGAAAACTGTGACACGAGAATTTTATATATTAGATATATGTGTCTGTCATCACTCTAGCGGTCACAGTTTTCATTTTATCGGGATGAGATTTGGTATTTGAGGCGCTTTTGATATTCAAAAGGTCAAGTTCGTTAATGGGTAAAATCGGACCAGGGGAAAGGGGGGTTTAGAGGGAGGGGGAAACATAAAATTTGAGATATCTCCCTTAAAATTTGAAAAATCGAAAAATTTTTTAAGAAGTAAAGTTGTAGGTACTAAGTTTTACTGTAATTTTGTTTCTTATCATTTTTTCTGTAACAATAATATTTACAGAAATATTGACGGTTTAATATTAAAAATTAAATTCCTTAATATCTCTGTACACATTAGAGTTTGAGCAAAAATGATAAGGTGATGAATTGTAGCAAATTTGATTTTATACAACTTTATTCCTTACGCATTTTTCGATTGTTCTAATATTAAGAGAGATATTTTATATTTTGTGTTTTCTTCTTTTTTGATACCTCCCCCCATTCGCCTCGACGTATGTCATTTATTGAGAAAATTGGACTTGCAAATGCTAAAATCATATATGACATTTCATTTTGATCAGACTAAAATTGTGATCACTAGAGAGTGATTTATTCTAAGGAAATTCGCTAACTTGAAGCAGCTCCTGCGTAACGAATTTTTATTAATAAAACAATTAAATGTGTAACACTTGTATGTGTAACACTTGTATACCTTACATATATGAGATTCTGTACAATATTCTGTACAGTATGTTTTTATTAAAATTTTATAACGCGGCAAGTTAATTTTTCTGATGATTTCAAATATTTTTAAACATGCCGCGTTATAAAATTTTAAAATTCGTTACGCAGGAGCTGCTTCAACTTAGCGAATTTCCTTAAAATACATAAATCACTCTCTAGCGGTCATAATTTTAGTATGATCAAAATCAAATGTCGTATATATTTTAGTATTTGCAAGGCCAATTTTATTAATAAATGACATAGTCAAGGGGAAATGGTGGCATAAAGAAAGAAGAAAACACAAAATATAAAATATCTCTCTTAATAGTAGAACAATCGAAAAATGTGTAAGGAATAAATTTGTAGAAAATCACTTTAGCTACAATTCATCACCTTATCATTTTCGCTCAAACTCTAATGTGTACAGAGATAGTGAGAAATTTAATTTTCAATCTTAAACCGTCAATATTTCTGTAAATATTAGGGTAACAGAAAAAATGATAAGATACAAAGTTACAGTAAAACTTAGTACCTAGAACTTTACTTCTTATAAATTTTTCGATTTTTCAAATTTTAAGGGAGATATGTCAAACTTTGTGTTTCCCCCTCCCTTTAAACCCCCCTTTCCCCTTGTTCGATTTTACCCATTAACGAACTTGACCTTTTGAATACCAAAAGCATCTCAAATACCAAATTTCATTCCAATCAGGTCAAAATTGTGACCGCTAGAGAGATTACAGACACATATATATATATATATATGTATATATATATATATATATGTCCATAGATATATATATACAAATTTTACAGATGGTGATTTTCGACATCTACTAGGTAGGATCGATGGACATTTGCAAAAATTTTTGCAAAATTTTGAAGTCGGTACGAGACCAATAGCTCTATTTCCTTTCAGGAAATTCGCTAAAAATTCGTTACGCAGGAGCTGCTTCAACTTAGCGAATTTCCTTGGAATAAATAAATTACTCTCTAGCGGTCACAATGTTAGTCTGATCAAAATGAAATGTCGTATCTGATTTTAGTATTTGCATGGCCAATTTTATTAATAAATGACATACGTCAATAGAAAAGGGGTGCATAAAGATAGAAGAAAACACAAAATCTAAAATATCTCTCTTAATATTTGAACAATCGAAAAATGCGTAAGAAACAAAGTTGTAGAAAATCATGTTTTCTACATTTCATCACCTTATCATTTTTGCTCAAACTCTAATGTGTACAGAGATATTAAGGAATTTAATTTTCAATATTAAACCGTCAATATTTCTGTAAATATTATTGTTACAGAAAAAAATGATAAGAAACAAAATTACAGTAAAACTTAGTACCTACAACTTTACTTCTTAAAAAATTTTTCGATTTTTCAAATTTTAAGGGAGATATCTCAAATTTTATGTTTCCCCCTCCCTCTAAACCCCCCTTTCCCCTGGTCCGATTTTACCCATTAACGAACTTGAACTTTTGAATACCAAAAGCGCTTTAAATACCAAATCTCATTCCGATAAAATGAAAACTGTGACCGCTAGAGTGATTACAGGCACATATATATATATATATATATATATATATATATATATATATATATATATATATATATATATATATATATATGTATATATATATATATACATATGTCCATAGATATATATATATAAATTTTACAGATGGTGATTTTTGACATCTACAAGGTAGGATCGATGGACATTTGAAGAAATTTTTGCGAAATTTTGACTTCGGTACGGGACCAATAGCTCTATTTCCTTTCAGGAAATTCGCTAATAAAAACATACTAAGGGAAAACTTACGACATAAATTTCAACCAAATATTTTCTTACACTTAATTAATTTACCCCTCATTTATTTTTTTAATAAATAGTTTACCGAGCTGTTTAGTTGTAAATAGCTCGAAACTTTATGGGATATCATCACTTTTTAAGGAACAGCTATTATTTGAAGTCTAGAGCTATTTACTTTGTTAATAGCTCGGTCCTTTCTCGTATATCATCACTTTTTAAGGAGCAACTATTATATGAAGTCTGGATCTATTTACTTTGTAAATAGCTCGGTCCTTTATCCCATATCATCACTTATTAAGAAGCAAATATTTTATTAAAATTTTCTCGAAAACTTACCTTTCTTACAAACGGAAAATTTAACAACTTTAATTGTAATTAAAATAACATATGAAGCATATATCGATCTGATTTGTTCACAAGGTTACCGCCTCCTTTTTGATTAGATAGACATTTAGTATTTAAATAAAAATTTTCTAGTTTAATATATCAGTATGTTTTAATACTCCAAATAGAAAACATTGATTGTTGTATTGTATTGTTACAATGTAACTTTTTTTAAGTAAACAAGTTTAAAAAAACAAGTTTATTTTCAATTAGCAATTCGTAATGATGAAAAGAATTAAATAAATTGTTATAATTTGTAAGAATTGCTCAAGGCGGTATATTACCAAATATTCAAGCAGTGTTATTGCCAAAGAAAACTGAAAAGAAAGCATAAATTTTATACATTGGATTATTGATAATAATATTCATCGATCATATATCATAGGCCTTTTATTAAAACGCCACAAATTAATGTGAAATAAGAGTGATATATTTTTTATTAAAATAACTATATAAAATTTAGTATATATAAGATGTTATTTGATTTGTTTCGATTATGACTTCTAAACTAATCGTTTATTACAGATAATTGATTATCAACGTTATAGTCTTTGAAGAAATGACTTGACCCGTTGGCTCCACTTCACAAAAAAAAATTCGTTACGCAGGAGCTGCGTCAACTTAGCGAATTTCCTTAGAATACATAAATCACTCTCTAGCGGTCATCTGATCAAAATGCCTTAAGGCAGTTTAAGGGGTGTTTTTCCCATTTTCGGAGGTTTGCGTTATAAGTAAGGAAAGTGTTCTGTTAACTTGACTTTATTTCGGGTCGATTGGTGAAAATTCCATCATTTCATCATATATAGAAATGAAAAACGTAACTTTGGGGGGTGTTTTTTCGATTTTTCGGGAGTTTGCAATAAAAAATATTAAGTTTTTCGAAATAACTTCCTAATTTGTAGCTATTAAGCGTCGATTGCAAAAAACTACATCTTGTTGTATGTATAGAACAAAAAGGTTGGTTTTGGGGGTGTTTTTACCAAGTTCGAAGGGTTGTGATGGAAAAAAACCGATCTTTCTATCATGAATAGAAGTAAAGAGGTAAGTTTTAGGGATGTTTTTCCCATTTTCGGTGTGGTTGCGATGAAGGTAATGAAATTTTTCAAAATATTCTGTTAATTTTGACGTTATTTCGGGTCGATTAGTGAAAATTCAAACTTTATAGCATTTATAGAACAGAAAAACATAATTTTGGAGGATGTTTTTCCAATTTTCCGAGGCTTCCGTTGCATAACTTTTAAAATCAACGCATACTGCTGTATTCAAATTGCAATGTCTATTTCTATATGGTATAAAAATTAATAGGTATATATGATATATCGTTCTCTACATGGTAGTTTGCGTTAAACTAGTCTTAAAAATAAAAAATGTTAAATTTTCCACTTTTCCGATACAAATTTCGAGTTTTCGCAATTTTCCCGTCGGTTTGGGTACTACAGCTATCTACATGCCCAATATCAACTTTACAGCATATCTGGAAGTAGCTCATAATTTTGATATCTAATACTTAAGTTTTTGAGGGCGTTCCTGCGAATTTTGCATTTTTGAAGTGAAATAACTTTTTAACGGTTAATTCGTTAACGTTGATTGAAAACATTGGTTCTTATAATTCTGTAAAGTATCTATATTCGAAATATCAACCCTGTAGCTCTTTCCGTTCAAAAGATACAGCACCCAAAAAATGAGCCTAAATTAACGATAAGATATAGCACTGTAGTGAAAAGTCCGAAAGTTTCCCTTAAATCTCGGCCTTGCGCACTACCGTGCTCTAGATATATACAAATTTTAGCGAAATTGATTTTTAACATCTAATAGGTAGGATCGATGGACATTTAAAGAAATTTTTTACGAGATTCCAACATTGGTGCATAAACAATAGCTGCATTTTCTATAACGTGTAACTTATAGTAGAAGTGTCTATTGAGATATTTGGTTCCCATTCAGAAATACAGCCACACCCTTATGGTTAATTGTTGCTTTTACTTCTAAAGAAACATAATCAATATCGAAAAGAAGAAAACACTTTACTATAAAATCAAGATTTTATTTTTGATTTTACTAAAACAAAAATAATAGAATTATACAAGGGATAGATAGTTTGTAGCAATTTTACTTGTGGTGTACAAACTGTTGTATTTGTGTTCATCATCAAACCCATTCTTTAACTGAGTCGTGTAGGGTTTATACTCTGAATAATAGAAAATCTGTTAAAATAACTTCATCTAACAAACATATGTCTTTCTTTATTTGAACTCGTGCGGAAAATTGTATCTTTGTTATAAGAAAATTGCTGTAGTTGTATAGGTTCATATGTGATTGGCTGTATATTTTCTTATACGACAGTATGATAAAAAAATACGGGATTGATTTTGACAGGCAGATACACAAAGCAGGCAGCAGGCAACGTATGATGCTATATAACAATTCATGAGGGTTTAAAAACACGAGAATGAAGACACATAGAAAATAGAATGAGAAACAAAATCATTGATAATTCAATGGACAACAACATATTTTCAACATTTTTTTTCTTCCTTCTTCTTTGTGGACATAGGAAATGTACGCAATTTTTTAAACTCGAAATCTTTTAATCACACAAATTTATTGGCTGTTCCACATTGGATTTCGTAAATATTTGTTTTTATTTTAATATTGAGAGCTTTATATTGAATGTTTAATTTAATATCGATTTTGTTTATAGTAAGTATATTTCCGGAAAGTTATAATAACAATTATCTATTGGTAAACACTAACAACAGCTTTACAAGGAGATATCCATTTTTATACCCGGTATATTATATATACCAGGGTACATTTAGTTTAGTTCCGTTTTGTAACAGTTGAAAATATTGATCGCAGAAAAAAAACTTTGGTACAGGTGTTCATAAAATGACCTAATTAGTCCATTGCCGCAAATTTGCCTGTCCGCCCGTCAACACGATAACTCAAAAACAAACAGAGATAGCGAGCTGACATTTTGTTTGTGTGTTTTAGAGCTAAAAAGTAAGGGCAAGTTCGTGAATGGGCAAAATCGGACCATGTTTGGGAAAAACTGTCTATCTTTGAATCCATAAGCGATAAATGTTCCTTTTTATAAAACAAACAACTTTTGTTTGAATTTTTTTTCATAAATTCAAACAAAAGTCGTTTGTTTTATTTAAGTCAGTTGTTATTTTCACTTGTTTTTTTACATAATTACTTATTTCCCTTAGAATATATTACCGTATAGAATGTTGCATTTAGCTTACTATTTAAAATTTCAAACAAAGTATAAATTAACTGAGTTAATTGCTTAAATACCCGGTGTACACTAAGTTCATAATCACACGCACGAATGTATAAAAATACAAATTTATGTATAAGGATGCTATACACATATGTACTTTTGTAATCAATAGTAATTACAAATGTTTGAGCTAAAATTGTCGCAAAATTAATCAATTTCTGAAAAAAAGCTTCAAATAGTTGTTTGTTTTATAAAAAACGAACAGATTTTATCTTTTTCTCTATCAATAACGGTTTTAAAGATAGGGATTTTCCTCTCTAGCGAACAAAGGCACGGGGGCTGCTATAAAAAACACACACTCAATATCAGTTCGTTATCTCGTTTTGTATCATGGTGACAGGCGAGTAGACAGTTTTGAACTATTATCAAGTCGGGACGAAACCTATTACTAGCCTTCTATATGCAATATCGCAATTTTTTTTTAAAATCTTCTAAATACAGACCAACCAATTATCACTGGAAAAAAACTCTCTGATGAAGTTTTTATAATCAAGTGGCAACTACTAAACGAAAACATGTTATTATCGTTCGAACGTTGACAATAAACTCCCGACAGTTCCTCTTGAATATATTGGCTTATCTATACTAGACTATTATTAGTTAAGGTAGTTATTGTGCAGTAATCGTCTTAAAAAGTTTTAGCGCAGAACCAGAAACATCAATTATTTGAATAAACTGAGATCGTAGACTATACTTTTTTGACGTGAATGTACCTCGTATACATGTTCGCTTGGATTATATAAAAATTTAAATCTTTTCGCTAATCTACTACAATAATTAAACGGTCAAAAATTTTTTTCTTTCAAAATATAAATATAACATCATTATACATTGGGCTACTTTTTTAGCCAAATCGTTCGACACGTTTTGAAGTTACTAGTTTTATACATACCTGTAATGTAAATAGTAAAATTTTTGAGCGAAACGATAAATAATTTTGAAATAAGTTAGATATTTATATTTTTAATAATTTATAAAAAATTTAGCCAACGCCGTCGATAAAGCGTTTCACACGACATGTAATCGTCGTCTAAATGTTTAGTGACATCTTGTGAAAGTTTCGTTAACCATTTTGTACTCGAATTAAAAAACTCACATACGAAACTCACATATGAAAATTGATTATTTGAAAATAATGAGAATTATAGTACTTGTAAACTAATGTAATTCACGTAGGTCTTATATATGGAAACAAAGAGGTATTGTTTTCGATGTTAAAATTTTTTATATTGCATCATCGAATTATATATTTTATAAGTTTATTTTTGGACCCTTTATATCAAATACTATTTTATAACCTTAGTCTGTATGGATGTGTGTGCTTAACCGTTATGTTATAATCTGAAAACAAATTATACTTGGCACCCCCACAAATACACAGGGCATGATGTTGAACGTAAGGTTCAAATATTTTAAGGCATATTAATAGCAACTGGTAGGTACTTAAATCCATACAAATGGAAAAATGCTTTTAGATACTTGTTAATTGCGATTTGAATTGTGCGGTTAACTGTAGTCAGTTAGTTGTCCTTAATGCAATAGCTCTGAAATTACAGCATATTTTCTTCGGTATAATCAAGATTGATACTTTTCGAAAATTTCTAACTAAACGTTTGCAAATCTTTACAGCATATGTATCGAAATAATATTTTTAGTTGGTTGTAATGAACCAGTCCAAGTGAAAAAAGAAAAAAAAAGGGGACGGTTAATTGACTAAACTGTCGGCATATGGACAAGCACGAAGTATCCGGCTATGCTGGAGAAGGTTTTCTGCAGTTTTCTTCACGAACTCTAGATGAATATCGGCATCGATCAGAGTCGGCTGCAGCCGCGTATCCTACCAATTCTTATTCTATACACAAAAATTTCTTCCACTCCACTCACATCCTCACATCTTTAGGCATCCCAATGGACCTTATAGTCGAAGTGTAGCCCGTCCAGGGTAGCCTCTACAATCTATCTATCTATCTAGTTGTATTGATATATTTCATCTTACTCACTTTTATGAAATATTATGGTAAGCTGAGAGACAAAGGTTTTTGAAAATATCTGAACGGAGATCGTGTGAATATTTCATGTTAAATATTTTAATTTTTAAAGATTGTCACTGAAAAATTGCTCTACGATGAGTTTTTTTAAGAAATATAACGACGTTCAAAATTTTTTGTTAAATAAAATTTATTGAGAGTTTTATATTATTGGGTCGGATGACTATAGTTCGGATTACCGCTGTACTTTACCGCGTTAAATTGAAATTTGTTTCTGACACCACGTAGCTTTTACATTCTTCAAATGAGCATGAAGTTTAGGGTTGAAATGGTCAACACATCATGTGGCGACGACGTTAAAAATATATTGGAACCTATCATCGATGAAATGAAGAAATATATCAAATTGAAGAAAATGGATGACCATTTCAATCAGTTTTATATTTTGTAAATATCATGTTTTGAATGTATGTATGTTTCTATTATGTCCATTTATTTCTGAACCGAGCCATACACACGCAGAGAATCGCATATACATTTTCTTGAGATTTAGTGGTGGCGGGCGGTTATTGGCGGCCGCGTTTACATTTGAATTTGTGTATTGTTTTACTAAAATGGAAGATATATAGAAAAAAAAGATAGATAAATAATATGAGTTTGTTTTAACTCACAATATTCAATAAATTTTCTTTCTATTATCTTCTCCTGGATATTTATATATATATATATATATATATATATATAGGATGGTGCACCAAAAATAATAAATTAATGCGCGCATTAGATTGCAATAGCCAGGAGCTTGCTATCGAGTGTACCTGAAACTACATTATATTCGAAGTTATGGGTCCATGGCGGAGTCTTTTTATGTGTAGATGTTTTATTTAAGTGATAAAGTTGATTGTAAGGTTGATCAAGTGGAACCCTCTTGGAGGCATTCCGAAACAGTATTTCCTATTTTATTTTTGCTGTATATTTTTTTTGAGTGATCTATTGTTGTTGGACCTATGAATGGCCTTTCTTTGCTAAGGTATTTGCTTTCTTATTTCCTTCGAAACCATTATAGGCCCTGGTATCCAGATCAATTTAACGTTGTTCTTGGCTTTTACAGCAGCTTCATTGTCCGAGATAATGTACAGTTTATGATTTACGTAGACCAATGTTGGTTCTCCCAGACGCAAGCCAGTATGGCGAAGAGTTCTTCCTGAAAGACTGAAGTCTAAGTCAAAAAAACTTTATGGCAAAGAAACTGAAAGCATTTTAATAGTGTTTCACCGTTTGTTTCTGAAGAGAAAGTGACATGAAGTTTATAGTATAATAGCAACAAGTAATATATATCAAATTAACAATATATATCTCAAATTAGCAACAAGTAGTATATATCCCCTGATTTAGCTCTTGCTAGCTTAACATTAAGCTAGCAGAGCATGCGGTTACACGATACAACAAAGAGCATTTAATTTTTAATTAGGGCATTTAATTAGCGTCTAATTCGGTGACAATTAGGTTCTGCTTAGGTTGCTCTGCTGGCTTAAGGGACATTCATTAGTAACTGCAAGTAATCCCTGAATATTCTTTTTAGAGGACCATTCTGTATATGTGGTATTACTATATTAGTGATGTTTTCTTTTAAGATTAAAGTATAAATGTTAATCTTCTATTTGTGTGTTTCTTATTCTGTGTGTGTATATATTCGTTAAGCTTTTAGTATAATTAATTTTTATTAGTTTTATTTAATTTTATTTTGTAGAAAACTGAATCTGTATTATGTTCTTTTTTTTTAACTGAAAAAGTGGCTGAAAAGTAGGAGGGTATCCGGCTCTCACGGATTGTATACCAACGTAATCAATTCAAAATTTAAGATTAATTTCAACAAATAATATAACAACTAACTGAGTTAACTATTGAATATTCTGTATATGGTCACGGAATAAAATAAGAGACGAGAGTTTGTATCGCAGGTCCGTCAAGTTGAAAACGTGGAAGTTGAAAGAGAAATCTATTGAGTTTATTGAAAAAAGTTTCACGTAAACGTTGTTTATTTTTAAATAAACGACATTTTTTGTTGCATAATTTTTTGTAACTCTTACCATTACAAATATAGATATCTTAACCTGTCCCAAAGATGTTTGAACAGAAATTATGAGAAATTAATTAAGTTTATGAAAAAAGTTTAAAACAAAAGTTGTTTATTTTTATCAAAGGGATATTTTGCGTCTTTACATTTTTGTTCTATCTCTTACGGTCGTAAAAATACGGATACGGATAAAGTAATTATTTAAAATATAAAAAAAAAATTGTTTATAAAGTAATTATAGATTTTATATATAATTTATGTAGTTTTAAACAAAAAAAAAGTCACGCAAAAATAACAATAGTTTTTAGGTCTGTATCATACAGAAGTCTAAAGTGGGTGTTTAGACTTCTGTTATAAATAAAAGTCCGTTCTATCATCATTTTAGGAAATTCATTCCCTAAGAGTGTAAAATAATGGACGAAAGCATGTATGGAAAGTGCATCATTTTTGAAGTTAGAAACGTGGAACTTGATACTTAGGATATCTACATTTAAGAAAAGTAGGATGGGTCCTAAAATGTTGCGGAAATCCCATCGGACATCATGGTTAGTATGTTAGTAAATATATTAATAAATATATAAAGAATATATAATTCGATTTTGATAAGCATTTAATGATATCATTTTGGAAAATAAGGTTTACAAAATTTCCTAAGATTATCTTTGAAAATTGGAACATACGTTCTAAATATGAATATTGTGGAGATGGTAAACATTCGATTTTTTTATAACCGACTATTTATCAATATCAATTTGTACCAAGTCTATAGAATGAAAATTTATTTTCTATATATTATTCAGATAGATAGATGTTGTATAGTTTAAAATTATACCTACGATTCGAGGTCATCAATGTTTCACAATAAATTTACTGTAAAATTAAAAAAACTTTGTGGTATATCACAAAGTGCCACTTGTGACGTATAGCAACCAAGTGTCATCACTTGTAACGCGTAACGTTAAGCAAATAACAATATTTGATAGCTACGTTTTTTAGTAGCCATAAATAAAATAATTATGTGACCCGGACCATAGACTTCTGTATGATACAGACCTAAAAACTATTGTTATTTTTGCGTGACTATTGTTTTGTTTAAAACTACATAAATTATATATAAAATCTATAATTTCTTTATAAACAATTATTTTTTTATATTTTCAATAATTACTTTATCCGTATCCGTATTTTTAAAACCGTAAGAGATAGAACAAAAAAGTAAAGACGCAAAATATCCCTTTTATAAAAATAAACAACTTTTGTTTTAAACTTTTTTCATAAACTTAATTAATTTCTCATGATTTCTGTTCAAAGATTTTTGGGACAGGTAAAGTTATCTGTATTTGTAATGGTAAGAGTTATGCAACAAAATTATGCAACAAAAAATGTCGTTTATTTAAAAATAAACAACGTTTACGTGAAACTTTTTTCAATAAACTCAATAGATTTCTCATAATTTCTGGTCAAACATAAGAGACCAAATCGCATTCTATTTGTATATAGGTTATATGTACATAGGGGTACTACATACAATACAAAACACGTATATCAGGGTGTATTAAGTTTAGTTCTGACGTTGCAACGGCTGTTAACACTAAAAAACGAAAAGAGATAACGAGCTAAACTTGTGTGTGTGTGTGTGAGGTCTGAAGCTTAAAAGTAAAATCAAGTTCGTCAAAAATCGGACCATATTCGGGCAAAATAGGTAAAAAATGGGTAAAAAAAATGTTCCTGTCTTAAAAATATACAAGTTTTCTTGTACACTTTTTTTACATAAATTCAGTATATACAGGCTATTTAAGCAATTAACTCAATTATAGTTGTTGTTTTCATTTGTTTTATTTAACTTAAATTTAAGCATTGTACATTCACCAATTTGATAGATGATAACGAATACTTGAACATGGAATATTAAAATCACAAATTACTTATCTAAGGAAGGAGGCGATATCATCCAGACGTGACGTACATAGACAGCGCCGGTAAAAACTTTTGTGTGTACTATGACCAACACAAGTTGAGTTTTTAAAATTCTGTAATTGATTTGTGCCTTATGGATTCGGTTTTCGAAAAAAATGCTTCGGATAAAATTTGTTCATTGTAAATATAAAAACAACTTTTATTCGAATTTTTTTTTCTAAAACCGAAGAAATAACGTGTGATAAATAACGTACAATAACTTTTCATTGTGTAGTACTATTCCTAACCCATCAGTGATCAAACATTTGGTCTATTGACTTAAAAACCAAACCAAACCATGAGGCTCTGGTTTGGCAATGGCATTCTAAATGCCATAAAAGATGGCATCTATATTCAAATTGTATTCACTTTGTCCAAATTCCCTATGATTGGATAAATGCAATGTCAACTAATTTATAATTTGGGCAAAATGAGCGAATTGAAGTTCAGAATTTAAATATCCGTTACACAGGAGCGGCGAACTTAGCGAATTTTCTTAGATTACATGAAACACTATCTAGCGGTCACAATTTTAGTATGATAAAAATGAAATGTCGTATCTGATATGATTTTGGTATTTGCAAGTTCAATTTTGAAAATAAATGGCATAGGTCAAGGAGGAAGTGGGATATAGAGAACTCAAAACATGAAATATCTCTCCTAATATTAATAAAATCGAAAAATGTATAAGACGTGAAGTTGTAGAAAAGCATGTTTGCTACAATTCATTACCTGATCGTTTTTCCTAAAACTCTAATGTATACAGAGATATGTAGGCATTTAACTTTCAATTTTAATTCGTAAATATATCTGTCAATATTAGGGAACAGAAAAAATGATAAATAACAAAATTTTTTAAAGTTAATTATCTATAACTTTATTTCTTAAACATTTTTCGATGTTTCGAACATGAAGACAGATATACCAAATTTTATGTTTCCGCCTCGCTCTAACCCCCCCCCCCTTCCGTTTTCCTTGTCCGATTTTGCTCATTAACGAACTCGACCGTTCAAATACCAAAAGCTCCTTACATACCCAATTTTATTCCAATCGAAAACCCAAAACTGTGACCGCTAGAGCGATTTTAGACATATATATATATATATATATATATATATATATATATATATATATATATATATATATATATATATACATATATATATACATTTTTGAGGCGGTGATTTTCGACATCAACTAGGATCGATGGAAATTCGCTAAAATTGGAATCATCGTAATTAATTGTAAATTTTTAAAATCAAAATCTGGATTCAAAATTTTATACATTGTTAAAAAAGGAATGTTGAATAAATTTTCCCCCTTCACCCTTCAGAGACAAAGAAAAATTATAAGTTCCGTGAAAAATATTGGCATTCAATAGCCAATGCAAAATAAATAATTTAAAAAAAAAATTCTGAATCTTTTTTCTTTTTCTTCATACTTTGTGATGAATTATCAATTTTCTGAGGAGTTCAATATATATATATATATATACAAGATGAGTCAAAATTCATGGAGTTTATTGAAAGGGTTGATGAGGATGAAATTCTAGGATGAAAAGTCCTTGGATATTTTTGCGCCTGACCCACCGTTAATTAGATTTTAATTAAATAAAGTAACCAATTAGAGAAACGCGTTAACGGATTAAAATTTTTTAGTAACGGACTAATTAACGGAATAATTAATTTCTTATTAACGGGCGCATTAATAAGAAATAGTGGGGGGTGTACGCAGCGGCAGCAGAGATACGTGAGGGGAGCGAGCTCTCAATTCAATGAAAATTAAATGATTCATCATACCTGAAAACTAATTAATATCTCTCATCGCAATATTCAAAGGAAACATCGAGAGTCCAATAGTTGAAAAAATTACCTGCATAGTCGATAGCTGCTCATACTCTAATCATTACTATAAACAATGATACTTGAAAAATAATTATTGAGATTTGATAGTTTAAATAAATATAGTCCTGGAAATAAAATAATAGGAGTACGCATTACTTCTAATTTTCTGAATAACAACTAATAGGTTTTAAATATAATCGAATCTGAGCGCAAATCTACAATGAGTTGTAAGCTTAAAAAAATTTGATATTCATTAAAGTGATAATTTCTATGAACTGGTCAAAGGATAATTGAAATATTTTTATCCAAAATTTGATCACGGGATAAAGGTACCTACAAATATTGCAGTATTATTTATATCGAAATATCTCTCTGAAGCTGACCTTGTTTATGAAGCCAGGCGGAACCGCTTAATGCCTCTGAATGCAGAGTAATTGGTGTTCATTCATCCTAATTTGCCCCTAATTCAGTACTAATTTTTATTTTTTTTAAAGAATATTAAACATTGTTTTGATTTGAACATATAATGGTTTTATTTTACATTTAGATTTATTTATATGTAAAATAAATATAGTCAATTTTCGTATTTTTTAGAAAATCCAGTTTCTGCCTGTTATGCAACTATTGCATATATTTTTCTATTCACAGACAATAATTCGAAATTAATTCTCATTACTTGCGCAATGAAAAGGAAACCTATTGCTGTAAATTAATTGCCATAAATTTATCCCTCCAACATTTCAGTAACGAATCGAAGTAACTAAATAGCCTACTATCAAGTGCCCATCTATACACAAAAATACACTCAAACCATTTATATTTATATATATATATATATATATATATATATATATATATATATATATATATATATATATATACAAACCGAATAGTATAGTTATTTGTTAGCTTTTAAATTCTCGTATATATTGAGTTCATGTCCGGAGTCATTTTCCCCAATGATTTGATGAACACAATGATGTGCTCTATGATGTGCTCTTTTTTTGTATATTCGTACACGCGCCATTCATTTAGCGTAACCAACCTCCTGTAAATCCTACGAAAAAAATGTATACATAGAAAATATAAACAACGTATTATTTTATTTTTTTGTACTACGTTTGTCGGATATTACTTTCAAAGGTCACACATATTATCATCGTACGATAGGCATTGATGATGACTGACTATATACGACTTTTGTTTTATCTTTTTAAACGTGTGCTTGTGTTTTTTGTTTTTTTTTTGCTGATATTCGACGCATTGTCATTGTAGTCACAATTGAAATAGACAAAATTGGACATTTTTTCGTTTGTTTCTAATTTTTATAAAATGTTTTAGTTTATTGTCATTTGTGCCATTTGTTTTATTTGACTATCAAATGTTGTTCAAATTAACACATTATTTTAATTAAATTAAGTAATCCGATCAAAAACAAAAATGTTAAAAAGGACCGAGTTTTCGGGAAGATACTTTATATAATAGTTGCTCCTTAAAAAGTGATGATATCCCAATTAAAGAGCCAAGCTATTATAAATTAAATAGCGAAAATTAAAATGTACGAATGAAAGTGCAAAGTAAAATGAAAAAAAAATTTGGTTGAAAAAATGTATTTCGTAAGTTTTCTCTTTAATTTATATCACTGCAAGTAATTTGTTTTCTATTGATCAAATATTTTAAATTAAAACTTGCAGCATTTCTGGAAGTGGAGCAACAAAGTTTTAAAAGATTGTGCACAAATCTCACAAGCGGTGTGTGCTAAACTTTTAGTATGAATATAGAAATATGGACCAATCATAGAGCAGAAATATTTCCTATGTTATTTTTATCAAAACTAAAAATGCAAAAATTTGCCTTTTCCCGATATAAATTTCGTGATTTCATAATTTTCCCTATGCCTTGGGTACTAGACCTAACTATATGCCAAATATCATCTTTAAAGGATATCTGGTGTAGGCCCTACGTTTTTATCCTGTCAAATGAAAATTAAGGGCGTACCCGCTATTTTACGGTTTTTGAACTGAAATAACTTTTTAACCGTTTATTTCTTAACGAAAAGCAAAAACTTATTCTCTTATAATTCCCTAATTAGCTTATATTCGAAAAATCAGCACTGTAGCTCTTTTCGTTCAGAAAATATTTCGGGGTCAGATCGGCTCTGATTTAACGTATAGTAATAGTATACTGTGAGTGCGAAGGCAAAAAACCCCTTAAACTCGGCCTGTCGCACTACCGTGTTCTAGATTAAATAGAAAGTTTCTATTTACATGGTGACGTGTGAATAATGTTTCACCTAATTTACACGTTTATGAGGTTATTCTAGAAGTGGTGATTAAAATGTAAATTAGATATATACCTCAGTTAATGCTAATGCTATCGACGATCAACTGTTTAAAAGTTATTGAAAATTTAAAAAAATTGTAATTTTACATGTGTTCTTATGGAGATTTGTTCACTAAATAAATTGCATTCATTCCAATTACCATTAAAAAAGCTACGAAATTTCCCAAATTAAAGGTTATGTTAATTAAAAAAAATAATTATAATTCTAAATGTTGTAAATAAAGGCTATTATAATTTTTATCGATAATTATAGGTTGTGTAATAAAAATTTATTAATCCAGTGAAATAATAATTCGGTAAGTTATTATATTAGTTATTAAATAAAATTATGACTTCCAAAAATTATTAAACAAATTATATATTTTTTTAATTATAAGAAATCCCAGAGTCGCAGAGTGCATAATCATAAAATTTGTCATCTACTGTATTTCATACTTCGTCGTCAGAATAACTATTTCGTCAACCAGGGCCTGGATCCATTATTGTACTGGCGATATTACCACCGTTGAACTTGAACAGAATACATTGAATGAACAAGATGTCCTAAGAATAGAAGCTAAGCTCATATAGCATTAGGGAATATGTCAGTGGCAGATTAGGGAATGTATCTGCAGGCGCGCCATCGTAAAGAGATAACCAAGACCATGCCGATTCCGGTATTATTTAAATTAAATTAAATTAAACTAATTTTATTTTGTAAATATTTATATAAATAATAGATTACACTAAATACTTGTGCATTCATTTACAAAATACCTTATAGGCGCATTATTTTAAGCACTTCAATTATTTTAAAATCTAACTTTTAAGATGTTTACATTAAACACGATTTTGGCATTTACTTGGTGACCACAATCATTTAAACGCTTGAATTGTTTTCAAATAAAACACTTGGATTTGCAGTGTTGGGTTAGGTTTGGTTTGGCATTTTATATGTGTATTTAACCAATCACCCATGTTGGATCCTTATATTTCGTTCTTGTAAGTATTTAAAAAAATTATTTATAATTTAAAAATCTGAATTTTCGCGTGTGAACGCATTTTATGGATTTCATGGATTTACTGCTTCGTTCCGCAGAAATTTTATTTGATATTTTTTAGGGGAGGGGTTATTCCGAATGGCATTCAATGTAATTAGTGATTATACAAATAAATTCCTATACATTGGCCAAAATAAAATCTTATTACTCACGATAAATTTTTTCTAACGATCTTATTTTTTTAAAAACCTTATCTTTGATAATCCACTTTTTAAAACACCTATAAAATAGATTATTATTAATTAAAATAAACTTTATTACTTAGTTTTTATGTTTAATGTTCCTTAAATATCCGATTTAAAAAACACAAAAACACAAGCTTGTCCTCAAATAACCTTGAAAGCCAAAGTCACTATAAGATGTCCTCCCACACATAAAACATTTCTTATTCGGTTCATTTTCTCCGAAAACGCTTCTTTGAAGAAATATGAAGGTCCATTCTTTAAAATGAGACCCTGATATATGCAAGAAATTTCATTTCTACAAATAGTTACTATTTTGGTCCTAACACTAATTGATAAGAATTTATATCATAAATTTCTCAACACAATTTTGACATCTTCAATCCAAAATGGTAGAGCGAGTGGATGTCGTCAAATCAAAACTTAAAAGACAACTCGACTTTTAGCAAGATAAGACTACTTGGCGACTGGTTTATAGCGTCATTTACGTCCAAATTACACGGCACACAATGTTCTAGTTAACGTGTAAATAGCATTGGCGAATTAAACAATCATTATCTATAATATAAAGTTAATTATTATGACATTAGTGGATGGGCTTTTCTCACTTCATGCAACTAAAATTATTCTAATAAGTTAAAACTAATTATGCGTTTTTGTCTATTAGATAAACTACATGTTATCCTTAATATATTCAGGATGATAAAAACTTGAGGAAATTATACCAAATTGAATCTCTTAGTATGTACATATTTTGAAACTATACATATTTTACAGAATGTCGCAATTTAATATTAAACATTTGCAACACTTCTACTGATTGATTATTCACGTTATTTATTTCTAAAAGATATTCAATAAGTAAAATACTGAGCACAAAAATCAAATATAATCTTGATAAACTTCAATATTTATTAAATAATCATCAAGTAAAGATTATTTACACGAAATCTTTTTACAATATAAACGAATCTAATCACTGAAGTAAGAGTTCGTTGATCTTCTGTTCTACAGTGCCGGATTAAGCCGGCACGGGGCCTATTGCAAATGGTAGCCAGAGTTTGGGATATAAAATAAAAAATACCTTAAAAAAAATCTCGATTTAATGTGGGCAAATTAAGAGATAACTGCACTAGTCAAATCAATGTCTGAAAGCAAATCGTATTTTATGTTCAATAGGTGATATCATTCAGACGTTCTTGTCCCATCGAGTTCTTAAACTCATTTTTATTGCATTTTAATGTTGAAAAAAACCTTCCCCACTACATTTGGAACACACGATTCTAATGAATTTTCCATTAAAATTTTATAAAACTGCAGTTCCACAATAGAAGCAACGACATCTGTGTGAGCATTGTTTCTCCAAAGAGAAGCTTCTCTTTCTAGGGTTTCATCCAAATCGCTTGCGTAAGCACCGAAGATAATTGGAGATTTTTTTCAAAATCTTTTCTACTGCAAAAATTGATGATGATTGCTGATTTGGACACCACCTTCTATATAACTTAATATTTTTAACTATGAAAAATTTATCCAAGGCGCCTTTTTGTCTAGTAGTACTATAATTTACCGATCTCTTTATTTTAATAAAAGAAAGATAGACACAAATTTGTTCTGACATTCCATTCGTTACTTTATGCCTTATTTAACTACTTAAGAATTAGAGATGGAAATTTCTCTGCGTTTATGGTAGGTAAATTTAATAAGCCAAGGCTAGAATCAAATCACCAAAAATGTAATTGAGAAGCAAATTAAAACAAAAACAATGGGAAACCTCTTACTTTTCGCTTTTTTCGAAAATTCTGGTCAAAAATTCACGAAAAATAAAGTTTCGGATAAAAGAACTTCCTTAGATAAGAAAACAAAAAATCATGGTTTCCGTTTAAACAAAATTGAACATATATCTGTCCCTATTATGACACCATCCAAACAAAACTGATAACGGCATCGCATTACTACTTTGATATCAGACAAAATCTATGCCTAAATATATCACATGCAAGCAATACTTGCACAGTTGGCAAATAGGCAACCCGCATTGTATTAACGTTATTTTGAACTTAAAAACTAATTTAACTGTACTAAAAAAACAATCAAATTATTTATAACAATTGTTCGCCTGATAATTTTGGTTCAATCTACAGCTATTTCTCAAAATTTACTTTTGATGATAATGGTGGGGAACTGTAATTTTTAAGAATTCTCCAGAAAATGTATTAAAAACACATTAATAGAGTAATCTTATAAATTTGCGAATTCGTGATTCAATAACCCTTTACGAAATGAATATAAAGTCGGATGCGGGTCCACAACCTACCACTTCTTAGGCTGCATACATATATATTCCTTCTCGTTCACACATATTATTCATGTAAGGTTAAAACATTTATCAAGGTTAAAAAAATGGTATTAGTGGCCTCTGTTATGGACAATGCGTCTCCGAAAGAGTAAAAGTAAAGATATGAGTAATGTAAAACCCCATTACTATTATTCCGTTATTACAACACAATTATGCCAAATTTACTTGAAATAGCCTGTGAGAAAAACGTCTGTGACAGACAGGCAGAATAAACTGAAACTAATACTAAAACAAAACACTTTATTGTTTTT
Organism: Nineta flava; assembly: GCA_963920215.1. Classification (NCBI taxonomy): domain Eukaryota; kingdom Metazoa; phylum Arthropoda; class Insecta; order Neuroptera; family Chrysopidae; genus Nineta; species Nineta flava. Next base: position 33,034,584 of record OY986043.1, read on the forward strand.
TAGCGAATTTCCTGAAAGGAATTAGAACTATTGGTCCCGTACCGAAGTCAATATTTCGCAAAAATTTCTTCAAATGTCCATCGATCCTACCTAGTAGATGTCAAAAATCCCCATCTGTAAAATTTATATATATATATATATATATATATATATATATGTATCTATGGACATATATATATATATATATATATATATATATATATATATATGTGTCTGTAATCACTCTAGTGGTCACAGTTTTCATTTTATCGGAATGAAATTTGGTATTTGAGGCGCTTTTGGTATTCAAAAGGTGAAGTTCGTTTATGGGTAAAATCGGATAAGGGGAAAGTGGGGTTTAGAGGGAGGGGAAATACAAAATATGACATATCTCCCTTAATATTCGAAAATTCGAAAAATTTATAAGAAGTAAAGTTGTAGGTACTAAGTTTCTCTATAATTTTGTTTCTGATCATTTTTTATGTTACACTAATATTTACAGAAATATTGACGGTTTAAGATTGAAAATTAAATTCCTTAATATCTCTGCACACATTAGAGTTTTAGCAAAAATGATAAGGTGATGAATTGTAGCAAATTTGATTTTCTACAACTTTATGTCTTACGCATTTTTCGATTTTTCTAATATTAAGAGAGATATTTTGTGTTTTGCTTTCTTTATACCCCCCCCCCCTCCATTTCCCTCGGCGTATGTCGTTTATTAATAAAATTGGCCTTGCAAATACTAAAATCATATACGACATTTCATTTTGATCAGATTAAAATTGTGATCAGATTAAAATTGAGTTGAAGCAGCTCCTGCGTAACAAATTTTTGTTGTTTGATATCACGCCTAACTGTTAATGAATAAAGTCAATGCCCAATGTTGAAAGCAATTCATTCATATTATGCTGCATCGTAGTTTGAAAATAAATCGTGAAATAAACCAGAAAGTATTCGCATTCTCAGTTTTTTTAATTTTTTTAAATTCTCAGTTTAAAAAATTATTTCTTATGTAAAAGTTTGGCGTCATTGTTATCAAAAACATAGGATGATAATTGTCATTAATTAATTAAAACCGATAAAATATATTATAATATAAATGGTATGAATAAACGGAAAATTAATGCTGATTATGTAACAAAATTTGCGTAGGAAATTTGATTTTAGCATATTGCTGCTGTTCATATATTGTTTAAAACGATTTGTTTATATCATCAATGTAGTAGAGTAGTAGGTGTATATAACAGTAATATTAAGGGAATTATTCGTAGGTACGAACCGTATCTATTACAGCATATACACACAGTCACAAACATTAAAAGTGATAAATTATGTAAATCTAGGAGTTGTGAGTATGTGTTGGTCAACGACCGTTCGACCATCTGACTATGGAGAGGTTAGAATCATCTAACTGCTCACTCGCTATATGAATGTACGACGTACACTAATATCTTTATATAGGATTCTACATGTACATTGTGTCCAATTTTAGCGAATTTCCTGAAAGGAAATAGAGCTATTGGTCCCGTACCGAAGTCAAAATTTCGCAAAAATTTCTTCAAATGTCCATCGATCCTACCTAGTAGATGTCAAAAATCACCATCTGAAAAATTTATATATATATATCTATGGACATATATATATATATATATACATATATATATATATATATATATATATATATATGTGTCTGTCATCACTCTAGCGGTCACAGTTTTCATTTTATCGGGATGAGATTTGGTGTTTGAGGCGCTTTTGATATTCAAAAGGTCAAGTTCGTTAATGGGTAAAATCGGACCAGGGGAAAGGGGGGTTTAGAGGAAGGGGGAAACATAAAATTTAAGATATCTCCCTTAAAATTTGAAAAATCGAAAAATTTATAAGAAGTAAAGTTGTAGGTACTAAGTTTTACCGTAATTTTGTTTCTTATCATTTTTTCTGTAACAATAATATTTACAGAAATATTGACGGTTTAATATTGAAAATTAAATTCCTTAATATCTCTGTACACATTAGAGTTTGAGCAAAAATGATAAGGTGATGAATTGTAGCAAATTTGATTTTATACAACTTCATTCCTTACGCATTTTTCGATTGTTCTAATATTAAGAGAGATATTTTATATTTTGTGTTTTCTTCTTTTTTTATACCTCCCCCCATTCGCCTCGACGTATGTCATTTAATGAGAAAATTGGACTTGCAAATGCTAAAATCATATATGACATTTCATTTTGATCAGACTAAAATTGTGATCACTAGAGAGTGATTTATTCTAAGGAAATTCGCTAAGTTGAAGCAGCTCCTGCGTAACGTCTTTTTTTTATAGATAGTAAAATGTAAAACGTGAAAGAAACAAATGAAAATAACAACTAACTGGGTTAGTTGCTTAAATACCCGATATATACTGAATGTATGGAAAAATGTTTCAAACAACACTTTTTGATTTTTAAAAAAGGGACATTTTTTGGCTTTTAATTTTTGTTCTATATCTTACGGTTTCAAAAAAGATAGGGCGTTCTATTTTCCCAAACATGGTCCGATATTTAGCGAATTTCCTGAAAGGAAATAGAGCTATTGGTCCCGTACCGACTTTAAAATTTTGCAAAAGTTTCTTCAAATGTCCGTCGATCCTACCTAGTTGATGTCGAAAATCACCGTCTGTAAAATTTATATACATATATACATATATATATATATATATATATATATATATATATATATATATATATATATATATATATATATATATATATATATATATATATATCTATGGACATATATATATATATATATATATATATATATATATATATATATATAGATATATATATATATATATATATATATACATAAATATATATACATATATATGTGTCTGTAATCGCTCTAGCGGTCACAATTTTAATCTGATTGAAATGAAATTTGGTATTTGAAGCACTTTTGGTATTCAAAAGGTCAAGTTCGTTAATGGGCAAAATCGGACATAGGGAAAGGGGGACTTAGAGGGTGGAGGACACAAAATTTGACATATCTCCCTTACTATTCGAAAAATGGAAAAATTTTTAAGTAAATTTGTAGGTATAAGGTTTTACTGTATTTTGTTTCTTATCCTTTTTTCTGTTACACTAATATTTACAGAAATATTGACAGTTTAAGATTGAAAATTAAATTCCTTAATTTCTCTGTACAGATTAGAGTTTGAGTAAAAATGATAAGGTAAATGATAAGGTTTGAGTAAAAATGATGAATTGTAGCAAAAATGGTTTTCTACAACTTTATTCCTTACGTATTTTTCGATTGTTCTAATATTAAGAGAGATATTTTATATTTTGTGTTTTGTTCTTTCGTTATCCCATCTTTTCCCTTGACGTATGTCATTTATTAATAAAATTGGCCATGCAAATACTAAAATCATATACGCCATTTCATTTTGATCAGACTAAAACTTTGACCGCTAGAAAGTGATTTATGTATTCAAAGGAATTCGCTTAGTTGAAGCAGCTCCTGCGGAAGGATTTTTTTTAGATCTAGAATACACACAAACACACAATTTCTGTTAGTTATCTCTTTTTTTACCGCTAGAAAGTGATTTATGTATTCAAAGGAATTCGCTTAGTTGAAGCAGCTCCTGCGGAAGGATTTTTTTTAGATCTAGAATACACACAAACACACAATTTCTGTTAGTTATCTCGTTTTTGAGTTCATTTTATGAACACCCACAACAAAAAATTTTTTCCACGATCATTATTTTCAACCTTTATAATGTCGAAACTAAACTTAACTCTCCTGGTATATATTATATACCGAGTATAAAAACTTAATATACTCTGGTATATATTATATACCAAGTATAAAAAATTAATACACCCGGTATATATTACACGGCACTTAATTAAAAATTTTCAATCAAAAGTTTTTTTTTTTTTTTTAAACGGAACATTTATTGTCTTTAAATTTTTGTTTTTTCTCTTAGGGTTTCTAAGATAGGCAGTTTTGCCCATTTTACTCAAACATGACATGAAATGTTTGTCCATTCGAACTTTGCCTTTCTTTTTAGCTCTAGAACACACATACGAAATTTCAGCTTGCTATCTCCTTTCGTTTTTGAATTATTGTTATAATTAGGTCATTTTATGAACAGCTATTAAAATTGTTTTCTGCGATGAATATTTTCAAACGTTACAAAGTCGGGACTAAACTTAATTTACCCTGGTATATATTATAAATCCGGTATAAAAAGGAACATTTTTTGTCTTAAAACTATTCTTCTATTTATCAATATTTTCGATGTAGAAGCTTCCGGCTTTCAGATTTTTCTGGGTGGTTTCAGACAAAGAACTATGTTCCAACCAAAAATCAACTTTCTTGGAAAAACCCTGGAATAATTATGAAGAGTCAGGGAGTCAGTCGCCAAAATGTCGATTTTAGTGTTAAATACTTCGGAAACTATCAAAGCTATAATATCAGATAAGAGGCCTAAATTCCTGTGTATAATCCTTCGTGTAAAACATAGTACGGTTCTATCGTGTTATGTGATATGCATACGTGACACGTATACATGCTTTTTAACCCGACTTCAAACAGAATGTTGGTTCTCAATTCGTCTGTATATATATAAATTTTTTTTTTTTATCCACAATAATAGGGAATATGCATGAAAATTTTTTTTCACATTTATTTTCAGAATATGAAAATACTGTTAATACTGTAATAATATTTAAAAACGAAATTAAAATCCGACAAATATCAAGGAAGCTATAAGCTTTTAAAGATTATTATCTGTCTCTTTCTTGCAAAAATACTAAAAACGGAGTTTTACGTGTATTTTAAATGGTGAAAGTGTAATATGACGTCACATAACATATCAAGAGGGCTATCACCCTCTTTGTCTAATCGGGAATTTCAATGATTCATATCTCGCTTATTTTTAAAGTTATTTAAAAAGTAATTTTACCTTGATATTTGTCAAGTAAACATGCTTCAATTCAAGTGATAAAAAATTTTCATGCATATTCCCTATTACAAATGTTTGAACTGAAATTGTGGCAAAACTACTCAAAACTATGTTTCTTTACGAAAGAAATGAGTGACCCTTATCACCCACAAAAGCACAGAGTAAAATGAACCTTATCCAGTTTCATTATTTACAACTGTTTTCAGCGGCTTATGATAATTGAATGTGATATAAATATTTTTATATTTATTGTATTTAAATATCTTGAAGAAACTGCGTCCATGGTTGTTCCATGTTTAGTTGTTTATTCACGTGAATACGTTCGGGTTTTCTATATGGTATTATAGAAATCTGAACACAGTGTAATATCTCATACTATGAGTTATTATAATAGAACCAACATTAAACCATGACACTACCCAAGTATCATGGGTATTTATGGTGTAAAGTCCAGTCACTAATTCCATTTTGTGCATAATAACAACGAGCTATGCTTATAGGTGGATAAGGATATTCACAGAAAGGTGTAGAAAATCATGGTATACATGTTATCCCCTAAATTACTATTCTCTTTACGCATTTTCTATAAATTGACAAATTACTTAGGTGTTTCACTAATAATATAACCCCATTTGCCTAATAATAGGCATGTTAAAATAGACTAGATGATTCATACATAAATTTACAAATATTTTTATGGCGCATTTGTACCTTTTCATTTAAAAGGTAATAATCCATCATTCTTATTACAATAATCTTCATTCTTAGCATATAAATTTTAGCTACAAGTATATAATATAAGCCACAAAAGAAGCGATCATTTTTCAAAATTTTATAATTGATTTTTTGCTTTATTCGAAACGTTTTAGGAAAATGTTTTTAATAAAAGTTGTCATTATATTTATAATGAACAACTTTTATACAAAGCATTTTTTCAAAAACCAAATAAATATGGTAATTAATTATTAACTTAAAAAAAAGTGAGCGATAATGTGGCCCATTATACAAGTAATGGGCTATATGTTTGCAGCTTCCATATCCATTTAAGCGTTTGCTTAGTCAAAGTACATAAAACTGAAAAAACAAAATAATATAACGTGAAATACTCGGGTATATGAGAGATTATCCTTGAAATCAAAGACGTAGTTACCCAAAAAGTACTTTTCAACTGTGTTACAAAAACATAAATCCGGGTACACGCATCAAACTGTCGATCGAATTAACTTCCCCACTTCAAACTCCAAGTGCATGACTGAGTTAGGAACATCTCAATGCATAACTGAGACGTTTCTCCTGTTTATAGTTACTATGGAAACGACAATCAAAATTTTTACAATAAAATATATTTCATGTCAAACAAACACAAAATATTTAATATCTCTCTTAATATTAGAATAATCGAAAAATGTATAAGGAGTAAAGTTGTAGAAAATCAATTTGCTACATTTCATTACTTGATCATTTTTCTCAAACTCTAATGTGAACAGAGATATTATTTAAATGTTAATATGCTTCTATACTATTTAATATTCTGCATTTCTTCGTGTGCAAAATTTCCTCTAAAACAGTTATATTTAACAAAATTCATAGTATAATGTAATATATATAACCGAATCAATATTAATTACCGTCTAATCTGCCTGATCTGGCTAACGACAGGTACATATGGTGTATTCTCGAAATTAAGTTTTTTTTCAACAAAGTTTCGCTCAACAAAAAAAAAATTAGGCGTTTTCGAGTATCAAAAGCACAAACAACTTAAGCCTATAAATAAACAAACTAAATAAGTGTAGATTCTCTGAACTGTATATGACAAAATAATTTCGGGGAATTGTTTTAATGCAACATCGGTACTAAGCGCTTCTATTAGTTTTATCAGTTTTTTAAAAGTTAAAACTATTTTTTTTTTTTACTTTTATGTATCTTTAAAATGTACTATAAAATTAAAAAATAATTTCGTCTTGGATAGATAGATGTAGGTAGATTGTAGAGGCCGTCCTGGGTGGACACACTTCGACCATACGGTCCATTGTGATGCTTAAGGATGTGAGGATGTGAATGGAGTACAAGGAATTTGTGTGTAGACTAGGAATTGGTCGGATGTGCGGCTGCAGCCGACATTGATAGGAATTATGTCGATACTCATCTGGAGTTCGTGAAGGAAACTGCAGAAAACCTTCACAAGCATAGCCAGATACTTCGTTCTTGTCCATACGCCGACAGTTTAGTCAATAAACCGCCCTTTTTATTCTTTTTTTTTATAATTGACAAACTGCTGATATCGGGATTCGAACCCATAACCTCCTAGTTTCAAGTACACACAACGCCAATAAAAGCGCGGCTACTTTGCTGCTACTAAATTTGATTCGTGATTATACTGTCAGTTAATGTCTAATAATTATTATAATTTTTTTTCAGTATTTTTAGATTTGGAATAAATGTTCGTTTTCATCAACATTTTGAAATATTTTTAAAGCTCCCTATTATTGTATTTGATTGATATCGGCTATTGAAAAATTGACATTTCAAAAGATTTTAAATAATTGATGTGTAAATTTTCTCAACAATAAAAATATGTTAAATATGTTCAGAATTATTAAATGCCATGTTCTAAATCATAATACGATGGGGTATAAAAATTATGAATAGTTATTTAAAGTTGTATTTTATTTTTTTTTAACTCTATATATATATATATATACAATACAAACAATTAATATTTACACGAAGTGTATAAAATTTTTGAAATAAACACAACAAATGAAAGTCATTATAAAACATAAATTTCATTTCATTGTTTAACAAATATTTGAATATTCAAATACATAACAATGGTTATAAAATTATATTCCTTGTTTTTTTTTTTTTAATAAAAAAGTTTTGTTGTTTAAATATCATTCTGTTACTACGAATATCTCTACACATACCTCATCGTAATAGGTACATGCTATTTGCCAGACTGACAATTTCAATGAAATGAAACATAGATTTTTGTCATTATTTGTAAAAGTGAAATATAGGGGAAAATCAACTAAAAAAGGACAAATATATTATGAAATGAATGGATAGGTAACAACCATTGAGCCAGTAGAGTTTAGTTGGACGATATAGATGGTGGCATTTTCACGCGGACTGCACATGTTATGTCGGCCCCTTGGGGTGCACTCGACTACCATATTATATACCCGTACCCATATATTCACCGATATATATACTACTCATACCCTTTTTGCTTTCGAGAGAGAGTATTGAATGCAAGTATGCATGGTTGATTTAGAAGGGGTAGATTATACTCGTCTACTAGAGACTCAAACTCTCCTTTGACAACCAAAACCCTCAACTACCTCTAACTCAGCACATAACACCCTGAACATCTCATACTATAGTCTCTAGTCACAAATTCGTAGGCAAACTATGTACACATTGCTAGGCTGTATCATAGTAGTGTTGTATACCTATACTCAGTAACAACTCAACTGGACTTGTCAGTATACTAGCAGGGACACATATGAATTGTATGCACGTGGTTATTTCCCAGTGGTAGTGAACAAAAAACATTGAACTATATTACTCCTTAATTAAATTAAATACTAATATGAAAAAATTAACTCGTCAACCAGGAATCGAACCTCGGGCTTCTGGATAACTAGTCCAGTATGCTTCCGCTACACCAAAGACGATTGTGACGTAATGCCAACTTTTTCATATTATTCTAAATTTTTTATTTATTTAGACAGTATTACTTCTGATGAAGTGATTTTATTTATTTAATATTTGTTTATTTGTGTATACTTTCGCGTCAACATAACGATGTTTGTCCAAATTCCTTTCGGTTACGTATGACAAACTATAGAAGACTTTAGCGTATACTCCGACAAATTTCATTGTCATTGAATTTATTAATTAAATTAAATACTGATATGAAAAAATTAACTCGTCAACCAGGAATCGCAACAGAAGTAATACTGTCTAAATAAATAAAAAATTTAGAATAATATGAAAAAGTTGGCATTACGTCACAATCGTCTTTGGTGTAGCGGAAGCATACTGGACTACTTATCCAGAGGCCCGAGGTTCGATTCCTGGTTGACGAGTTAATTTTTTCATATCAGTATTTAATTTAATTAATAAATTCAATGACAATGAAATTTGTCGGAGTATACGCTAAAGTCTTCTACGCTTTGTCATACGTAACCGAAAGGAATTTGGACAAACATCGTTATGTTGACGCAAAAGTATACACAAATAAACAAATATTAAATATATTACTCCTAATCACAACCATTTTGAATAATAGGCCACATGGATACGAAAAGAAAATTTCTTTTCGGCATGTCGTTTTGAGAAAACTGATTAAAATGGAATTTATTCGCGCAGCATATAATGGTCAATGTTTCAAAATTTCTGTTTGTGGGTCAGGTTTCTGCAAAGGTATGTTTCGGCCCAAATATTCGCTTGGCGTTTCACACCGTGATCACTGGGAAAGTATCCCGCAACAAAAATGCGGGAAAATAGTGTTTCGGAAAGTATCGAAGAGCGGGAAATAGCTTCTTGGATGCTTTCCGAAACAGTATTTTCCCGCATTTTTGTTGCGGTCGACCTGAACAGGATTAAACTTCGGAAGGTTATCGGATTCATCACCGGATATTATCACCAACGAAAGCATCTGCATACAAGGACTATACAATTGATCCATTATGTGCAGACTGTGTGGCAAGGACGAAGAAATATACAGCTACATCATCTTTAACTGCGAATCTCTCTGTTACAGCAGATATCAGATATTCGGTGAATCTCATCCTGAATGTATGAATCTTCAGGAAAATCTAATAAACAAGCTCCTGGCTATTGCCAAGAGATGGGAGAAGACTGAAGAAAAGATACATCTTTTGGGACTAAAAAGTATGGCATACCATACAATTCAACGTAAAATTGTTGTATGCGTGATATCTTACCTGAAAAATTTTCTTTTACATTAAGGACGTCTTCAATATTTTATCACTCATTAAAGCATGTCATAAATTAGATTACTTTTTCAGGAAGTACTATTAGTAGAAGTGATCGTTAACTTGTTCATCATAAATACCTGTAAAATGGTCAGGCATAACTATAAATTTACTCTATACAAAAGTTAAGAACATTAAATTTCCAACAAGAATATGATATAGTTTAAGGTTATCTCTTAAACTCGTGAAAGTTATATTCAGAGAAGAAGTTTTAAAGAATTTAATTTCCATTTTGACTTGAGCATATTTTTCAATATTATTTTTTCAACTGGAAGAAGTGTGAAAATTCTACTTAAATTATCAGATGTATGACAAAAAAATGAAGATTTCTCGTTATTCCGTTAAAGAAATATACATACGTAAGAAATAGAAATGATGATGGTTTTTTCCCGCTGTTGTCTTAACCGTATGTGCATATATCTTATAAGTACAAAATCAATGTTACTGGGAACGATCCCTGTCGTTCTTGTCATAAAGACAAGGAGACCGGAATCCATACAAAAATCTGTCTTTCAAATGACACTTTAATTAGGAATGGACAAATATCCATACAGATGGAATTGTTCAAAAGATAATAATATTTAATAAGAGCTTTTATCAACCTCTTGTAACACTTTTGGCGAAAAGGGGACACATAGATCAAATAAATAGCAGTGCGAAAGCTCTCCAAAGACTTACCTCTTAATAATTGGGAAAAAGGTGCGTAGTATTTCTTCAATGACATAAATATTACATAACCCACCCTACTGAATCCTAGGATTCTTACTATGATTACCTCGTAAATTGTTCAAACAAATCTGCAAAATTAACTACATCAAGAATCGGAATTAATATACTTGATAATAGGTTAATATTGTTGTAGTAAAAATTATTGAGAATAATTTTTTAGATCCAACACACATTTTAATTATGAAATAGAAAACTATTAAGTAAAATATTATGAAAAATATTTAACAAAACAATATTTTTCTCCTTGGAAAAAGAAGGAGTGCAAATAGAAAATAATATGGTTCGATTTGTTTTTTTTTCATAAACTAAGTTTTTTTTTTAGTCGAAAATTGAAAATTGCTTTTGATTTAAAGTTTTTCTTTTTTTAAAACAAAATTATCAGATATAATTTAACGAAAAAAAATCAAAAGCCATACAAATTGAAGGTTTTTGATAAATAACATAAATAGATACATAAATAAATAATTCAAAAAAACAAGCTTGTATTATGTATTATGAATAGCTTATGTATTGTAAAATTGTGTATAGATTTTGAATTCACACTGACCGTGTTCATTAAGTCGGTAGTTAAATATAAACCAAGCGGGGTGTGATTATGGGTCAAACCAAAGGAGAGGTGTAATTTTTAATTAATTTTATAAATAATCTGAACACTCCGATTACGTCCATGGTTGTTGATAAACTAAAATATTCTAGAAGCCTCCATGCGAAAATATATTGTCAAAAAAAAATTATTTATTCAAAAAAACAATCATATTCTCGAAAGATCTTTGACGGGTATATAAACCGATGACCAGTGTTGATTCAAATCAGTTTAATATCGACTATTGCCTGATTAGTTTCAAAGTTTTAAATCGACCATTGTCTGATTAGTTTCAAAGTATATATTTGACTGTTGTTTAATCGGTTCAAAGTATATGATTGTTGTTCAATCCAGATCAAGTTAAAATTGGCATTTGTATAAGTAATTCAAAGTTTGACATTGTGTTGAAAAATCAAAATAATTGTTGAAAAAGAAATTGGATTCTCATTTTTTCTAAGCAATAAAATCAGGTTTTTTTTTGTTTCGTAAAAACTTGTGTTTAATTTATTTATTTTTTTCTTTTCTTATAAAAAAAAACGTGCGAGTCATTCCAATTACAAAATATTAGTAAAACCTTTTACTAATATTTTTTTGTTTTTTGTTTTTGTCGAGTATCGGAATCATTTGCAGGAATCGGAATCATTCGAGTAGCGCTCCTTTGAGGTATAAAGAGAGACAAGATACCGCGACAATATTAATATTAATGCGTTGAACTTGAACCACGCATATTAAATCTTTTGACTATCTATAGCAAATACTGTAATAAACCATATATGTCTTCACTATAACAGTTCTTCTCCAGACAAAAACTACGCAATAAAAATGTTTTAGTTCAGTGTCTCAATAGAAAAATACCCATACATTTTAAGGATAAAATTCTAGTTTATTATTCATACTGGCAGTGACCTCTGTGTGTAATGACGCAGGCAGGACAGTAAAAGGAATGTGACAGGAAAAATCGAGGATTCATGTGTGTATGTGTGTGTGGATACGAATATAAAGAACATAGGTATATTACATTAAAAAAATATGTAGTATTTATATTCGGTAAAGTAATATGTTGCCAAAAAAAAAAAAAACAAAAAAAAACAAACACACACAAAAAACAACAAAAACTAATTAAAACTTGTGTAAAATAATGATTTTTATGTACATCAAAATTTTTGTTTTTTAAAAAGATTTCAAATTAGAATTCATGAGCTATTTATATTTAAATTTATTTTTTGTACTATAATATAATTTTTTTGTGCTTAGATTTAATGGATTCTTCAGTAAAATTATCATGATGATAGTCATCCATAAACTATTATTATGTTCCCTGGATTCAAATAACTTGTCAATTAATATCTTTCAAAATTTATTCATAGTGTATTTTAAGATGCTTAACCAACGAATGTAAAATAATATTGTCCAATTATTTGTAGTCTATATACTTAATTAGGTTATGTGAAATGTTCGAAGATTAGATTAGGAATTATGAACCGTTATTGAGAACAACTACAAAATTGACAAATCGAATTTAATACTACTGATATTGGTACAAAACCCCACAGAATTAGATGCATACGAATTTAATAAAATTAAACCATATTTAAAATTTAATACCTGAATATCAAGGTTAGCTTCGATCAGCACTCCCACGTATTGACAACAACAATACCGCATGATCAGAAAAGGATACCGCCAATAAATGGGTTGGTCTTAATGGGCTTAATTGGTCAATCAACTCAAATAATCCTTCGGGTACTACCTCAGTCGGATCATATAAAAGACCAAACTTTTTTAATATTATTGTGAGACACGCACCAAATTAGCAACGAGCAACATCTCTGACTCCCTATCCCAGAGATAGTTACGTTTAGCTAATTCATACTGATGATGGCTACTTTGCGGACGAAATACATATTTATAAAATACAAATAATTGTTCTAGGAATTGGGGCAAAATTTGAAATTTAATATAATTTAGTATGCGGCTCTAGTGGTCAATTGAAATATTATATAGGTCATCTAATCATCGTCTGATATCCCCTTTTACATTTGCAATTGCATCCATGTGCTGCATATCAGCACCTAAAATAAACGACTAATTCAGATAACTTGGTCAAACAAGCTTTAATCAACTTCAATTATTTGACAATGAAAAATGGCTCACACCGTTTGTGTGAGATTCAGTTATCATGTCAATTTTATTAACTGTTTTTTATCGACATCGAATGTGGAGAACGGTTAAGAACCGGTTATGCAAGGTAACCTTACGTTTTTAATGAAAGAGTATATCGCCTTGCACTATGCGTCGGCTATTTCCACGCAGTGTTTGTCAGTTGAAAGTTTAAAGACACACATTTACTTTGCGAGTAAGTTTTCACTATTAAATAATTTAAATGACGGTTTTAGAAATAATTGTTTTTTTTTTTTAATTAGATTTTGCTTTTTAGTGCAATATCGACTGTTAAAATTTACATTTTAATTTTTTGGAAAATATAAATTTTGTTTTAGGTATTAAAAAAGCACTTTTTTCACTAACGCTTCCACCAAATTTTAATGCCAAAGATTTTTTTTTTCCATCATTAGTAAGTTCATCTAAATAGTATATGTGAAAACTTTCAACCTGATATGAGCATTGAAATAAGTACAAATTTGAACCCTAATGACTATCCAACAAAAACCAAAAATGTGACAGGGACCAAGTTTTCGCATACGAAAAGTATTATATCCCAGCAAAACCGCAAATTTTCACCTTCAAAAGTAATAATAATAATGAGGTTTAACCTCCGTTTTTGAGACACGACGGTCTATAATAGAGGCCACCCACATCATTATTTTTCAACCTTTATTAATTTTTACGATGTGAGTGGAGGATCAGAAATTCGTATGCAGACTAGAAATTGCAAGGTATGCGGCTGCAGACGACTTTGATAGGAACTATGCCGATATTCATCTGGAGTTCGTGAAGGGAAACTGCAGAAAACTTTTACAAGTATAGCCGGTTACCTCTTTTTTGTCCATATGCTGACAATTTAGTCAATCAACCACCCCATTAATTTTTAATTGGCAAACTGCCGGTGTCGGGATTTGAACCCATAACCTTCCAATTCCAAGTAGACACAACGCCTTAACAAGCGCGTCTACTTGGCTGGTGATATGGCTTCAAAAGTAATGAAATCTATGTAGAGACAAAGTTTTTTTACAAAAGTGAGAAAATGACTAGTACCTATATACTTATTGGGTAAGTTTCTCAGGGATTTCATATTTGCATGTCAAGTTTATTTCTTTGTATGTTGAATAGTCTAGAATAATGATGAAAAGTCACTCAATCAATCAGTTCCCAAAATGTGGAATTTTAGGGTTAATTAACTTGGAAACTATGAAAGCTCTAATGTTGAAACTTGTACCGTCAGATGATGGGATTCACGCTACGTTTTAAATAAAATGAGATTCATAGCTTTTTTGGTTTCTAATCCTTCCTGTACCTATATATAGTAATGAATGCTTAAACTTGGTCAAACACACTACCGTGCCATCAAAAAGGTACTTCTTACGATCTGTTTATATCTTCAGCTCCTTCAGTTTTTGAAAAAGAACACTCAATGAAAATTTGCTATCCTTTTTACAAGGAACAACTTTTGGTCAAAACAAATTTTCTAAATGGCATCGGCTATATCAATCTTAACCTTACATACCATCTTTGATCACGATATTACATAGGTTAGTATCGTAAGTCTTATTTATTAGTCTGCATGCCATAGCGTAGAAGGTTTTGTTGAAATAAGAAAAATTGTGTGTCTAAAATATTGCAAATAATTGTCGGCAACTGTGTTTCTAATATTTGTTAATCATAATATTAAAAAAGCAAATGTTATTATATGTGATAATATTGGCACTCAAATGAGGCTGTAAACTAAAACTACTAAACTAGGATAACATTTAATATAAATCAAGCCCAATTAATCACACGTGTATTGAGCACAAGCAACATCTACCACTCATGTGGGTATATACATACATCTAAGAATTAGCTGAATAATTAACATAAATCAGATCCTGTTGATCACAAGTGCTATTTTACCACAAACAACACATAATATAGACTATAGATATCTATATCTATGCCCATTGTATATAGTTCCTCCATTAGGTATAATGAATTTATTACTTAAGTTCATGCGGATGTGGACATCATTTTTTTCGATTGAAAAATATCAGTTTATATATATTGAACTTGAAATGTCATCGACATATTATGATTTGCATGTGGTTCTAGCAAAATAATCTTAAATCATATTAAATGCCTGAAAGCATAAATGCGATTAAAACGCCCGAGTTTTCGTCTGCTCAAAAACTTACCGTCAAAAGTAATAGTAGTAGTCGTTTTTTTTTTGTTCAGAGTTTAAAAAACCTTCGAAAGACATCAACAATGATGGAGTTCATTGGTAGTGTGGGATTTTTACCCACTAAAAACATTCCTCTTTCTTCCCTTCATAAAGGAGCCAGCCCAGCCCGGTCCTAGGTGCGCTGTTACGCGCCTGCAATCATAGACTCGTTGGCTCTTTTAGCTTTCAAGAGTGCTTTTTGTAGTGCATTTCAGGCTTCCGTGTGCTTTATCATGGTCGTTATGACGTTGTTAGGGGTCGCGATTCTCAGATCGTCTCCCAGGTATTTCCTTCCCGGGACCATGTGTGAAATGTGTGGAAAACATTGTCTACCTAGGGGCAGTACATACAGGTTGGACTGCGTCTGGTTTCCAACTGGTGAAACTATTTGTTGAAATAGCCATGGCCAGTTAGGAACTGCGCGAAAAAGAATTCATTTCATTTCATTTTTTGAAGGTTCATTTTTTTTTGAACGGGAGTGTACATAGTTTATGTATACTTTGCAAAAAATAAATATTCCAACAGCAAATTTGTCCACTCCATTCCTTCTATTGTTATAAATAATCGTAAATAGCAACAAAACTCATGGTGATATACCTCTATACTTTGAGTATATCAAAATCCAGCCGAATACAAATTATAAAATTTAAAAAGAAATCACGCTTGTGATAATTAGTTCTACCCTTAATGTTATTCCCAGTGGATTATTGTGCTTATGTCAACGTGCTGGATAATTTAAACAAAATTGTTACTTAAAATGTGTAAACCAGGCATAAGGAGAAGTGCAAAAAAAATCGTCGGTTTTGAAACTAAATAATAGTCTTGATATTACGATAGAAAATAGCTTTCATATGCTTCTATTATATCAACACCAACGTAATCCATTCAACTTTTGTCATTTTATTATTTTATAGCAGTTTTTTGAATGAAATTGTATAATCACACTATTCTTTCTTGCGCCTTAAATGTCACATGATGCATTTTTTAGACACAAACAGATCTTAGTAGTTTCCGATCTATAATTATTGTAATTGTTACTAGTAAGTTACGGAAAATTATCCTAATAATTGGTTAATTTACGCTATTTTATGAAATTTTTTCAAGATTTTCGAAAGGGTAGGTATACTATCTAATCATGAGAAAATCTTAATTAATTTTTTTTACTAGTACTAATTAAAAAATAGGTACATGTGCATAGGTTGTGTATCAGAATATTGGACCGTATTATATGTAACATACGTTTTATAAACAAAGAAAATTTAAAAGGCATCTACATTTAGAACATTTTCACCATTGCATATGCGGTTTATTTAAGGTTTGGAAGTTATATTTATTGTTACAAGCCGGTGATTATTCATTATTTCTGTCACCAAAATTATCTTAAGTCTCTTCATAGAGTGCCCATTAGCAAAATAGTGTTGATATTTGATTAGATATTAGTTAATAGTGGAAATTATTATCTTCAGATATCTATAAAATACCATAACATCCCAACTACATACTTTTCTAAAACCATATTGATAACATTAACTAAA
The DNA here is from genome assembly GCA_963920215.1 of Nineta flava. Taxonomy (NCBI): domain Eukaryota; kingdom Metazoa; phylum Arthropoda; class Insecta; order Neuroptera; family Chrysopidae; genus Nineta; species Nineta flava. The sequence goes on from OY986043.1 coordinate 33,051,745, forward strand.
TATTTGTTTGCCTTTTTTGTGCCCATTTTTCCTAACGATACAGTAGAAATAAATAAATATGTCATACGCCGGATTTTCGACGGCTTCAGTTTTATTGGGGCTCAGATTTTTATTGTAGTTTATTTATTCAACAAAATAAATTTATGTCTTTTATTATCACTTTGTTTAAATGGAAATTACTTAAACTTTTATTCAAGCAGCCCTTGAAGCAGCCCATGTTCCATAAACATTTTTTAAATAATTAAAAAATGCACTTAAAACATTTTTCTTAATGTTAAATTATTACAACAAACCGCTGCAACACAAATGTGTCTAAAAACTATCATAAACTAAACTCTTCCAAACCCACGGGAGCAAAGTCTAATAAAAGTAAGTGTTTATAATCCTACCATATACACAGTATGTCATACAGGCGCAGGTCTAGAGTTAAAGTTGGGGTCAGGAGCAGAGACTAAAAAAAATCTAATTAGAATATGTAAAATCCGTATTTTCCTAAAAAATGTAATAAATTATCCATTAAAAAAATTTTCGATTCTGAAATTCGTAATTTCAATTACTAAACCACTAAAAATAGTATTAGTCTTGTGAAAATAAGTTTTATTATTATTATTGAAAAACTTTCAAATTAAGAATTAGAATTAAAGAAAACTAGTTTTTTTAAACTAATTAAATATTTGAATAGTAAATTTTTACAACTAGGAATAAAGTATTATTTAAGTTAAAAAAGTAAATAAATATAATGAAAACAAAAGTTTATAAAGAGCTTTAAGATATCAATATTCGAATAATTGCTAAAGATAATTTTATGCAGTTGATAATTGAATGAATTTTGTTCAGATAGTTCATTTTATTCTTACTTAATTTAAAAAAATATCATAGAAAATTTTTTTGAATAATTAATTAAACTTAAACTATTAAATCAACCATGATTATCAATAACCAATTCGAAAATATTTGTTACTCATGAATTACTAAAGATTGATTAAACAATAGCATTTTTTCAGTTGTAATAAAAAAAAAGTTCAGTTGTAATAAATTACGTAACACTCTTGATTATATTCCCACCATTTTATTATCTCAATGCAAGTTTTTTGAGTGAGAAGCAATAAAATTATAATTAAAAAATAAATTATATTTGATATTTGGGGTGGAGGGATTAAGATCCCCATGACTTCCTGGATCCGCGCTTGGTGTCATATAAACATACAATACCACATATTAATGTTTTAAATAACATTAAAATTCATTCAAATATATAAAATTAAATTAAATTTAATTAATCAACGATATTCGTGCGTCTGAAACATGTAACAACCAATTATTAATGCCAAAAAAAAACTGCTAAATTTAATATAAATTTCATTTTTCGAGGACTGGAATATCCTACAACAACGGATGCTTTTAATAACATTTCATAAATATAATAAAAGTATTTGTATTAGTGCTAGACAAATGGCTGGAAAACGATACTTACCCTGTATTTCGAAAATTGTACTTATCTTATTTGGAAATAAGTTTTGTTTTCAATGGTTAATTTTTATATATTTTATTATTTATTTATAAAAATTCAAAAAGAAAATTTCAGTTCGATTTCTTAAATCGTATCGGTACGACTTAAGAGATTAAATTTCAGTGTGATTTCTTAAACTATTCTAGTAGGTTCTAAGAGTTTCGATTGCGGTACGATTTAGGAAACTAAGCGAACTGATAAATATATTATTTACTAAACCTAAAAGATTATATAAATTATTTTATAAACTTACAATAAAAATGGTTAACTATAATTCAATGAAAACGCAAGATAAATTAATCAATTATAGTATTTAATTGAATATATAGTATTTAATTTTTATAGTATTTTTAGTTATTTAATTGAAATTCGTCCTAAATTTTGTGCTTTAAATTTACAGCAAGTTTACTCGAAATCTTTGGGCTTTTCGTGTTGGTATGAAATTAATCGGGATAACTCCATAAATGCTTTATATTTTTATCACTAGAAGTTCCAAACTTTATTTGGTTTTGTTGTGTTGAAAATTATTAAAATAATTTTTAGTACCTCAACACATTATTTTTTAAATATTTTTCTCCTTGGAGAAAGCATTTTTTTTATAATTTGAAAAAGAAAAATAATTAGATCTAGTTTTGATTTATTTTTTTTATCTTTAAAACAACGTGTTTTTTTTTAACATCGAATGAATAAAAATATTTATGAAATCAAATATAATTTATTAACAAAAAACAGTATTAATTTGAGCATGTTTTGAATGTATAAATTTATTTTTGTTAAATAAAAACAAGTTGAGACGAGGCAGTAAGCTTACTGAAGAACATAAACTATTGATTATGTTATACTATAAATTGTATACAAATTTTAAATTAGTAGTGGCCGCGAGCACTAAATCATCACAAAAGAAGTATTGTGTTGGTTCGTTTTCCAGCCGAACCAATATAATTTTTAATAAGTTTTATTAATTATCGATCCCTCTGACTGCGTCCATGGTTGTTGAGACACTAATTTGTTCTAGAAGAATCTATACAAAAATATGTTTTTAAAAACAATATTTTCTCAAGTGTCAACAGCGATGTTTCTAGAAAGATCTATGATAGGTATATAAGCAGCGGCATTCGCTAGTTCAGAAAATTTAAAGTTAAATTGATATTGGATCAAGTAAGATCAGAGTTGAAATTTGACATTTGTTCGATTAAGATCAAAGTTCAAAATTACCATTGTTCGAGTCAGTTGAAAAAAAAATTTGTTCAAGTAAACTCAGTTGTACATTGTTGTATCCAAAAGTGAAAGAGACTCATTTAAAATGTGGAAATAAAAATTATTTTTTCTCGAATCAAATAAATTCAGGTTTGAGTATCATAAAGTTTTTGTTTAATTTAATTTTTTTCTAAAGTGCGTGTTGTTCAAATGACATACTTTGAGAAAACTTTTACTAATAATTGTGTTTTTTTTTCGTGTGTGTCGAGTATCGGAATCTGTTGTAGATCCTACAGCGCTTCTCTAAAGGCTAAACAGAACCAAGGTACAGCGACAGATTTAGATGACCATTACGCATTTGGAAACTGTCCACTAGCTATTTTGTGGTCAAATTTAACCAAAAAACACGAATAATTTATTTATTGGGAATACTTTTTGTCTCTTATATTTCCATTTTTATCGATTTTTAAGGATTTTACACCTCTCCAACGGGACAAAAGTACACATTATCTATGAATTATAAAAGATAAGATTGCCTTTTTTGAGAAAAGTAGAAACGTAGGTCGTTATCAAGAATTATAAGTTATCAAGAATAAAAAGTTTTTATTTGTGGTCAATGACACTCTGTGTATATTCATTTGTCTAGTGCTAATACAAATACTTTTATTATATTTATGAATTGTTATTAAAAGCATCCGTTATTGTAGGATATTCCAGCCCTCGAAAAATGAAATTTATATTAAATTTAGCAGTTTTTTTTTGCATTAATAATTAGTTGTTACATGTTTCAGACGCACGAATATCGTTGATTAATTAAATTAAATTTAATTTTATATATTTGACTGAATTTTTATGTTATTTAAAACATTAATGTGTGGTATTTTACGTTTATATGACACCAAGCGCGGATCCAGGTGGTCAAGGGGATCATGATCCCCCCACTCCAAAAACCAAATAATACAGGATAAGTCGTACTTTTGCAATGTCTTTTAAAATTACTCAAATCATCATTCAATCTTATTTTATATGTATAATGTTTATTTACAAGGTTTGTTCAAGGATCAAAGTATAATTGACAACGACAATTATAATCAAAATTTGTATTGTTTATTAGATATATAAAAAATCCCTAGGTAGTACGATTTGGCAACTCTTCCCTATAGCACATTATGTTCTAAGATTTATAACTTTCTAAACATCCCCATTATAAAAGTTTATGAAGTAAACTTCTACTGAATTTGATTTCGAACAAAATACCTGTTTTTCCCCCTCTACACAACAACAACAAAAATCGTGCCCTACCCAAAATACAAGGTGGGTCATGAAATCTGGGCTAGTCCAATTATATTTTGTTAAAATTTATGTTTAAATGTATTATTTCTGTAAATAACTCCACAATGCAGACGGTGTATAACATAACTTTACGCTAGAATAACATAATTATTATGGTACGGCCTTAAGATGTCTCTCGTTGTTCCTTTTAAGCGACAAATTAATTTACGAGGTACGAGAAAGTTAGCGTATCAACTTTCCATATAGCAACTTTCTTTTGACGTTCATTCTAGCATTGTTAACGCTGTGAATCTATCATCTCTACATTTTTTCAATCGTTTGAAATTCAAAATGGCATTACGTGACTTAATTTGAGATTTCGCTGAAAAGGAGCGTCGAGCAAAATCAGGAGACCATATCTTTGAAGCAAATATATTAATAATTTTATAGAATTTAATGCTCAAAGTTTATGTTAGAACTAAATTGATTGCATAGCATTTTTTTTAATTTAGTAGTTTACTAAATTTAGTAGTCTACAAATACCCGGTATATACTGAATTCATGAAAAAAATTCTAACAATAGTTATTAGTATTTTTAAAAAAGGCAAATTTTTTTTCAATCTCTTACGGTTTCATAGATCGGCAGTTTTGCCCATTTTCCCCAAACATGGTTCGATTTTGCCCATTCTGGAAAACGACACACATACGCTCAAGGACACACATACTATATTTCAGCTCGCTATTTCTTCTCGTTTTTGAGTTATCGTGTTTAAGGATGGACAACTTTGCGGAAATGAACTAATTAAGTCATTTTATGATCACTGATACCAAAATTTTATTTCTGCGATAATTATTTTCAACCGTTACAAACTCGGAACTGAACTTATTATACTCTGGTATATATTATATACCGGGTATAATAACTAAAAGGGAACTCATGCAGTAGTTTATTGTAAATTCAGACATTATAATTTAAGCGAATTTGCGATGAAAATGTAGCTATTGGTTTGGTACTGATTTCAGAAAAATTTATTCAAATTATCATCGAAATTATCACTAAACTGATTTCGTTAATTGGCAAAATCGGACAAGGAAAATGGGTTTTAGAAGGACAAAGGAACATGAAACCTATGCAATAATCAAAGTTGTATTTAATAACTTTTATTACAATTCATTACCTGACCATATTTTTTGTAACTCTTATATTTACAAATATATATGCAATTACAACACAATAACCAAAATAATGAATATGATAAATGTTATCACCATGTCTACTTAATTTTTTTAAATGTATTAAAATGAACATTCTGAAAAGAATGGCGTAAATCAGTTAAATATTTTGAAATACTCTAAATAATGTAAACAAATTATCAAGAAATCAAATAGATTTAGTTTACATCAAAAAGTTATTTTCGATTCATAGAAATTTTTTTTTTTTGGATAATATTTTTCATCATTGGATTATATTTTTTTAAATAATACTACTTAACCAACTATTTCTAACATATAGCCTCCCTTTCCTATTGATAACTTATTAACGAATGTAGCCTTTCTGTATGCAGGCAGGCACTCTGTCGATCACAGGTCGCCATAAACATAATTAAGATAAAAGTTCATTAAGATATATTTCCAAAAAGGAAGTAATGTATTTATTCTGAGGAATTCCGCTAAGTTGATGCAGCTCCTGCGTAACGAACTTTTTTATTTGTCGCTGTAAATATAATAAATATAAAGGACCCCTCACAAACCTTATGAAAATTACCTAACGGTGAAATTGGCTTAACTTTGCATATGTTATGTATTTCGACGTCCTGAACAAAAGTGTCAATCAGGACCAGGGCGCGAGATCGTGAAACCCTTCCTAAGAGCGGTAGAGGCCTTAGAAAGTCTAGTTCTCGGGTTTGAGTTCTAGACCGAATTATTCCCCTATTCCGTGCTTTGTTTAGCACTGTCGACATATACGTTGACATTCCTTGGCTTCGAGAGTCTCTGGAGTTTAACATTGACCATTCTCAGCCACCCAAATCATATAGATATATATCTATATGTAACCATAGCTCTGGATATAGAAAAATCTACACTGATAAGTATAAATAAGTTATATTATTTTATTTTGGTGCCCATGCACACTTTTGTTCAGGACGCCAAAATACATAACACATGCAAAGTTGAGCCCATTTCACCGTAAGCCAATTTCCATAATCTTTGTGAGGTGTCCTTTGTGGTTATAATATATTGCGTTTGAAATGCGATTGGAAAGGAAACAATTTGTATAAAAAAAGTTTTGTTTGGTAGTCTATTATAGACCAGGAGATGGTGACAGGTGACGTTCTCCCATTTTATACCGCATGCCTTTTTAAGGGTTCATAATTAACCCTAAAATATGAAAGATAGACGGGTTCTTAGCCGCCACACGCTTTCCGGTCATAAGGAAAAGTGCTTTTTTTTGTGAAGAATTTTCGGGTTTTCCATGATATTATACTGCCTTTGTAACATAAGGTAGTACAACCAAATTGAAGCTTTAATAATTGATGGCATGCAATCCGCAGCGGTCGAAAGGGCTCAAAGGGTTACGAAAATATGAAAAAATTAAAGGGGGACTTCCGTGTTTTCAAATTATATGTCGATGTAAAGAGTTGAAGTTTTAATCACAAAAATACCCTGGGAAAATTTTCATGCGCCCCTCGTATGTCCAACGGTCCAACGGTTTTCCCGAAATTATCAAACCGTTTGTCATACGAGGGGCACATGCTAATTTTCCCAAAGTGTTTTTGTGATTTCTTTACATCGGCATGCAATTTGAAAATACGGTCCCATTTAATTTTTTCATAAACCTTTGAGCCCTTACGGCCGCTGCGGATTGCATGATTATTAGAGCTTCAATTTGTTTGTCCTACCTTATGTTACAAACGCAGGCAGTTTAATATCACGGAAAAAACGAAAATTCTTCACAAAAAGAAAAGCTCTTTTTCTTATGACTGGAAAGCGTGCAGCGGCCAAGAACCCGTCTATCTTTCATATTTTATGGTTCATTATCAAGTCATAAAAACCACCTGTCACCATCTCCTGGTCTATTAATGGGAAACTATTATATCGAAGTATAAGATTTATACATATTGTACACTCTGTATGTTCATACATATAGGGAACAAATATTGATATATATATTTGTGTTGTAGAAATTTATTCATGTATAACAATTTTACACATATTACATAACTAAATTAAAAAATAAAAATCAAATACGTGGTCATAATTTGAAACAACTCCCAAAACAAATAAATTACTGTTCTTTATTGTTTTGTTTGACCAGACAAAAATGTTGGTGGGTGCTTTATTTTTCTGTTTAATTAGGTTTTATTGTACACATGCTTTACGAATTTTTTATTTTGACTGTAGTTTTGCAATCACAGTTGCTTTTTCAGAAAATATAAAATAAACATTAATTATCTTAATATCTACAATTAAATTAATTAATATGTACAAAATTATAATCTACTTTTGGCTCTCTATTCTTTGCAAACAGAATTTGATTCCTGAAGTATATTGTATTAATTTTCGGAGCCAAATATTTCTAGAAAATATTTTGGCTTGGCATGCAATATCGAACATTGAGCATAAAACACCGAATATTCGTGAAAATTAAATTTACGAATGCATTATGCCTAAGCCAAAGTATATATTTAAAATAATGTCATAAAATAATACAAAGATATTTTGAAACATATAATTAAATAATTTAATATGTCATTTAAACATATGACATATTAAATGTTTTGAAAAAAATCGTTATATCTAAATAATCTTTAAAGAGTTTTGTTAGACATTTAATCGTTATGATATTTTTTCTGAAGAAACAACAATGATTCCAAAATTTAAAAATTCGTTACGCAGGAGCTGCGTCAACTTTCCTAGCAAATTTCCTTGGAATACATAAATAACTCTCTAGCGGTCAAAATTTTAGTATGATCAAAATGAAATATAATATCTTAGATGACTTTAGTATTTGCAAAAATTAAATTTTTTAATAGCCCAAAAAAAAAACTGTATAACGATTATAGTTTATAGTTACTATGGAAACGAACAGCCAAGTAGCCGAGCGGTCTAAGGCGTCATGTCTGCGCAGTATGCAGTACCTTATGGTCGATGTGTAGCCCGTCCAGGGCAGCCTTTACAATTTACCTCTACTTTGGAAACGACAATCAATATTTTTACAATAAAATATATTTTATGTTTTCGTGTCAAACAAACACAAAATATTAAATATCTCTCTTAATATTAGAATAATCGAAAAATGTATAAGGAGTAAAGTTGTAGAAAATCAAGTTTGCTACAATTCATTATTTGATCATTTTTCTCAAACTCTAATGTGAACAGAGATATTTTGAATTTTAACTTTCAATCTTTAATTGTAAATATTTTTGTAAATATTAGTGTAAGAGAAAAATGATAAGAAACAAAATTACAGTAAAACTTAGTACCTACAACTTAACTCCTGATAAATTTTTCGATTTTTCAAATATTAAGGGGGTAGTCAAATTTTTTGTTTTCCGCTTCTAAACCACCTTTCCCCTCGATGGATTTTACCCATTGACGAACTTGACCTTTAGAATACCAATATATATGTATTAGAATATATAATAGTAATATATAAAATAGTAATATATATTTAGAATTCCAGTATATATATATATATATATATATACAAATTTTAGCGATAGTGATTTTTAACATCTAATAGGTAGGATCGATGGACATTTGAAGAAATTTTTACGAAATTCCAACATTGGTGTAAAAACAATAGCAGCATTTCCTTTGGAGGAAATTGGCTAAAAGGTTGAATAAAGTGTTCCGGTTTGGCGCTTAGTTTTTGAGATATAATAAATTAAACATTAATAAATTCAACCATGTTGTGGGTGTCGCTATATTTATTGAGAACTCTGTCGCTACTCTAGCATGGCTGCCCTACTCCATTACTGTCGCCCCACCTCCTTACACTATACGCTCTGTAATTGGTGGAGTAGTGTAGCAACACCCGCAAAAATTAAAAAATGCAAATATGATTGGTAGAATGTATTATTAATGTTTAATTAACATCTCAACAACTAAGCGTCAAATCGAAAAACTTTATTAAACATTTTTGTTTGTTTTTTCCAGCTCTACACCACAGTGGCATAGTTTTCTTGAATGAATTTATGAATACAAAAGTTTTTTAATATTTGTAAAATGAAAAAATTCATAAGTAATGTTGAAGAAAGTAAATTTTTCAGTTTGTCTCCTGTCCACATTTTCTGTAACTTTCTATTTATTGAAATATTTTCAGTTTAAATATTCTAATAATTAAATCAGTTTGGTTTCAGTTTTCAATTTCTGTGTAAATTTACTTTGTTTGCGTAGATTCTACGTGATGAAGTATTAATCTTTACTTTTTGTAAATAGTTTTCACAAACCTTGGTAAATGAATTGAGCGAAAATGTGGAAATATTACATACAAAGGAAGCTTGATTCTAGTTTCACAAGCGTATATAATATACAGGTAGTACTTCTACCCCATTCAAGTACCTATAACGTTATCAATTTTCATGTAGGACATCAAATATGTATGATTAATATTTATGCAATATACAACAATGTCGGACGCGTCAATAAGTTGAAACATCTCTGATACAAATGATAATTACAATTATGAATATTATTATTATTGTTATTATTATTATGATTATTGTTTATAAGTTGTGTGATTATTCAGTCATAAACAAATCTATCTAAAATCTGATTGGTATCAAAATTGGATATTATTGGCTTCCATTATACAGGGTGGCTGGAAAATTCGTGTAAAAAATGAATAAAGCGTAAAGCTTATCGAACTGAACAACTTTTCTATTTCAAATGCTTTAAAGTTATGAAAAAAATAATTATAACATATCCAGGAAACTGCAGTTTTTATATGAAAAATGGTTTTTCGTTAAACACTATAACCTTTGTGGAATATACTCTTTGAATCCTTCTAAAAAAGGGATCAATTAAAAATTTTCCAGTTTTTTCCGGTCTATGGGATTTCCAGAATGAGTAAAATCCATTTTTAACAGCAACATCATTAGTACAAATTACGTAATTACAAAGTTTTAAAACTAAGATTTATTCGCAAGCCGAGTTATAAATCTGGACTGGAACAACATTTTTGATAAATATGATTACGTATACATAACGACAAACTTTTGGATTCAATTTCTTGGATAGCACTAGACTAGAGCATCTTCACAAAATGTCAGCTCACAACCTCCTTTCATTTCTGAGGCAACATGTTGACAGACGTGTAATAGACAGAAGTGTAGTAATTAGAATAGTTTATACAAATCTGCACCAAAATGTTCTTTCTTCGAAGTTGAGGCTAGTATTATTATTTACATATTTACCCTTTTACATATTTTATATGTATACAGAGATTAAAAAGTTGGGTTAACCCTTGGCTCACCCTGTATTGCTCAAAACAATTCATATATATTGAATGGGAAGTATGCCTATATTTCAAGAGTTTTTATATAAACCGAAATATATATAGTTTATATTCCATACAAATACACATTTACACTTAGTTTCATCGACTAATATTGAGCCAAACATAGATCAATTCTAATTAAAAGAGTCAAAAAACAGTATGGGTTATGGATTTGAAAAATAAACTGTGACAAATTGCTATCTCCGATGATTGAAAATACATTTATGTAGCCATACACGTTCCACTGGGCCTGGAACTACATCCGTACATGTGTTACAATTCAAGTTATCTGTAACAAATTGTAAATAAATGTTTATCAAAGCCCAATAACAAGTGAATTTGAATATCAATAGAAATAGGTAAAATTGAATTAATACATTGATTTTGTTTTATACGTTAGTCAAAAATTTTTTTTTCGTAAATATGCTTTGTGTAAGAAATATTATGAAAATATGATAATTTTTAGTTTAATTAGTAAAATATATATATATATATATATATATATATATATATATATATATATATATATATTTATATATATATATATATTATATATATATATATATATATATATATATATATATATATATATATATATATATATATATATAAAGAATATTTAATTGAGCGGGGGAAATGATGACAGCTTCTTTTTTTTTTGGTATAAAAAGGATCTTAATTCATATTTTAAGGTTATTATGATTATTCATTACTATTAAAAGATTATTCAGATATAACACAAACTTCAATTATAAAATTTTTGAACAATATAAAATAAAATTGATTCGAAGTTAACGAAAAGTAATCGAATTTTAATATAAATAAATAAATAGTTACAATATAACAAATGTTATAATTACAAAATTCAATTTTCACATAAATAAATGTTTTAAAAATTAAAAAAATAAAATAATTTTAGAATTTTATTTCCACCTTTCAGTAACTACAAAAGATAAAAACCTGAATCTAAAATTAATAAAATAAAATATTAATAAAATAAATTTTTTCACATAATCGTGATTAAAAGTTAAATATTAGGCATCCGCATGGTCATCACAAGTGCCAGTAGTCTTTAGTCATTTTTGCGGTATTTTGTCGCTAATTTAGTTATGAAGTTTTTTAATTTCTGGTGGCAACTTCTGTTATTTAGTCAAAGATAAAAATTGAGTTCGGATTTACGATTTTGGAAAATGTCGTATTTTTCCACAGCGCGCATGGGCTTAGCTAACTACCAAAGCTATAAAACCAACCAATAACAAGATATTTATTAAATACAAATAATACAAATGAAAAATGTCAAAAAATTGCTATTTGATCTAGCTACGAGAGACAGAATCCGAAAATATTTACCGAATTAGTAATGGAAGTGCTGATAAGTAGACGAAGCGGTGGGAAATTACATTGGGATTTTTAGCTTAAAATGATTGAAGGTCGAAGACATAACAATAAAACGCAAGAGAAGTCATGGTTATAAGCTAGTAATTACATAATACTATTATATTTGTTTGATTAATAATAATATATTTGTATTGAATTAATCTTAAATAAAAAATTCGTTACGCAGGAGCTGCGTCAACTTAGCGAATTTCCTTAGAACCCAAAAATCACTCTCTAGCGGTCATAATTTTAGTGTGATTAAAATGAAATATAATATATGATGTGACTTTAGTATTTGCAATAATAGCTGCATTTCCTTTGGAGGAAATTCGCTAAAAATTAAATTTATTAATGTCCAAAATAAATCGATGCATAACGGTTATAGTTTATAGTTACTATGGAAACGACAATCAAAATTACAATAAAATATATTTCATGAATTTCTGTCAAACAAACACAAAATATTTAATATCTCTCTTAATATTAGAATAATCGAAAAATGTATAAGGAGTAAATTTATAGAAAATCAAGTTTGCTACAAATCATTACTTAATCATTTTTCTCAAACTCTAATGTGAACAGAGATATTTAGAATTTTAACTTTCAATCTTTAATTGTAAACAATTATGTAAATATTAATGTAACAGAAAAATGATAAGAAACAAAATTACAGTAAAACTTAGTACCTACAACATAACGCCTGATAAATTTTTCGAGTTTTCAAATATTAAGGGATATTTTTCCTCAACCTGTGAACCCCATTTGCCCTCGTCCGATTTTACCCATTAACGAACTTGACCTTTAGAATACCAAAAGCGACCCAAATACTCAATTTCATTCCAATCGGAATAAAACTGTGACCGCTAGAGAGTCCACAGACATTTAAAAAAAGTAAATATATATATATATATATATATATATATATATATTGTGTATTTAAAAAAAAACAAAATTTAGTTTAAAAAAAAAATAGTGTTTAGTTTTAAAAAAAAAATTGGTGTTTAGTTTTTAAAAAAAAACTAAACACTTTATAGAAAATAATTGAATTATCAATTATTTTCATAAATATGAAATTAAGTTAATTTAGTAATTTTAATTAAAAGAGGTATTATGATGTATTTAAAAAAAAAAAAATAATGAAAACTAAATATACGGTACTTTAGAAAAAAAAAATCCAAAGCAGAGTATTGTATGTGGAATTATGAAAATTGGAAAACGATCGGTGCTAACGCGATACACGTAAATATAAAAAAAATAACACGTTGAACCGAAAGTCTTTCAATAAAAGCTGGGCCCATTAAAAAAGATAATATTGAGGTAGTAAGATCTTTACTATCCAGTAAGTGTCTAAGTTATCGACTAGTGATTCGAATCAGAAATACTGAAAATAAAAAAAAGTACAAAAAAAGAACAAAACAAAATATATGTAAAAATAAAATATATTTGAAATAAATAATTTTTCATTTAATATGTTGATAGTATAACTATCCTTAAAATACTAAGTTTGGTTGTACAAGTTATAAAAAAATTACATGAATATGTACTAGGTTGAACTGTAGTAAAAAGAAATATCGTATATAAAAAAAAAAAAAACGACACTACAGTAAAAAAAAAAAGTTCAAATATGTCTGATTTGCAAAAATATAAATATACACTACAAATTTAATTCAGATACATAGTTGTATATAAAGGGGACTTTACGCTTCTGTAAAGAAAAACTACAAGGCCAAAAATACCAAGCGTATACAAAACAATATAGTTATAAATTGAAAGAGTCATTGCATATTCACATAAAATACATAAATTGTACAGCCAAAATGTGTATAGAATGTGTATTGAAATATGACAAGTTTGAAAAACCACAAGTTTCGGAATGGTGAATTAAATAAATTATACAAAAAAAATATACTTAGATACAATCAGATAGAAACCATTAATTCGCCTATTCGATACTTCAGCACAATCCATAATAAATATTCAATTTGTAAATTGAAGAAATAAAAATTCAAAATACCATCTGATTAATTCATGTGAGACAACTACTTTTAGTAACTGTACTGAGCCAACTAATTTTAGTAACTGTCTTGAGACAAGTACTTTTTGTAACTGATTTGAAATATGTGCGGAAATATCGAAGTAAGCTTGGATATACGCAAGTCATATCCGATCTAAGTAAATGTTTGTTGAAATTATGTAAATTCTCAACTCGCATAAACCAATAATTATATAAATTATTATTTTTTGAATAATAAAAATATGAAAACAAAATAATAATAAATTTTAAACAGTGGAGTACTAAAAAAAAATTATTCTCCAATATATATATATATATATATATATATATATATATGTATATATATATATATATATATATATATATATATATATATATATGTATATATATATATATATATATATATATATATATGTATATATATATATATATATATACATATATAAAAATTTTAGCGATAGTGATTTTGAACATCTAATAGGTAGGATCGATGGACATTTGAAGAAATTTTTACGAAATTCACACATTGGTGCAATTCCTTTAGAGGAAATTCGCTAAGAAATAATCATAAGATTAATTGGGATTCCAGATTTCAGTTAACTAGACTAATAACTAGTTAACTAAATAAGTCTACTAACAACAACACTTAATTTAAAAAACACAAATAACATAATAAAAATTTCGTTTTTCAGATACTTTAAATTTTATCTCTCAGTAGAAATGAGTTTGTGTAGACATGTAACAATTAAACCAAGTGATGGTGAAATGACAATTCACTCTGTAGAGGATTTCATCAAACATGAATAATAGGAATTAGATTGTCTGATCCAATCGACTGCTACTATATTGTATATAACATTTATAGTACACAATGCAAACATTAACATATGATGTCTATTGGGAAAAATTAAATTATATTCTAATTGTTTAGTAAATATTTAAAATGAAATTGAATTAAATTATTGTTATTTACAATAAATTATAAATGCTAAAAATATGTATTTGTTAAACAAATGAATAAACACAATGTAACATAATATAATACAGATATATCGTATAATACAGATAGGATGTCTCCTCTCACTCAACAACTGTGGAAGAATGTAAAATACAAATTACGAATTAAAATATTTATTAATCATCGAATTACAATATTCACAATTACAATATTCACAATTATCTGAATTAATTCCTCATCAATACACTATTAACACTTAAGAAAAGTTTATAAGTAGATAGATAGATTGTAGCGACTGCCTGGACGAACAACACTTCGACCATAAGGTCAATTGTGATGCCTAAGAATGTGAGAATGTGAGTGAAGTGGAAGAAATTTTTGTGTGTAGACTAGGAATTGATATGATAATAATAATAATAATTTATTTCTTTGTTAAAAGACCAATACAGGTATACAAATAGTTGTTCAATTCAAATTTACAGTTAAGACTTCAAGTATTTCATTAAGATCATAAACAGCTAATTCTATTAAATATTTTTTCAATTTCGTGTTAAATTGAGCAAATTTCTCTTCAGTACGAATTTCTCCAGGTAACTTTATAAATATTTTATACCCCGAGTATACAGGAGTTTTCTCATAGAAACTTGTTCTGTGTGCAAAATCAAAAAAGACTGTGGATTTTGTATTGTAGTGTTGCACTCTCTGCAGAGAAAAGTATTCTTTGCGATGCATATAGGTTAGCAGCTCATAGATATAAATACTGGGGAGAGTCAAGAGTTCGTATTTTTGAAAAATAGTTTTACATGAGTTTCGCGTACCTATTCCGAATGTACATCTTATAATTTTTTTCTGGGTGATTAGAATTCTTTTGGAGTCAATACTTCGCCCCCACATAAATATACCATATTTTAGTACTGAGAAAACATGCGAATAATATAACATAAATAATTGATCTATTCCCAAGTACTGTTTCAGCGTTCTGATCTGAAATCGAAACTTGCTCAACTTTTTACAGACTTGATCAGTTTGTTCCATGAAACGTAGATTACTGTCTATTTCTATGCCCAGGAATTTTGTTTTGTCACTCATGCTTATTGTGTCGTTGTCACTATCACCAATTTTAATATATATAGTTTTAGTTGGTCCTAATTTAAAGTTTACAATGTTCGTCTTGTTTAAATTGACTATTAATTGGTTTTTATGACACCACCACTTAAAATTCAAGAAGACATCAGCAGCTAGTCTTCCAACCTCTTCCAATGTGCTTTCAATGTACCAATATTGTAATGTCATCTTCCAATGTACCAATATTGTAATGTCATCTGCGTACATGATTAGGTTTCCAATGGCTACAAATTGTTGTATATCATTCACAAAACAGATAAATAGCAATGGTCCTAGATTACTACCCTGTGGTACTCCGGCATTAATCTCTTTTATTTCAGACTGTTTCTTATCAATGTCAACGGTGAGTATTCTGATTGCTAGATATGAGCATATGAGTCATTGCTATTTCCCCTAATTCCCATTCCTTCTTTCAATAGAAACTGGCGGCTCATGGTATCAAAGGCTGCACTTAAATCAAAGAACAAACCCTGCGATGTGCGTCTGCAGCTGACTCTGATAGGAACAGTCCGGATATTCATCTGGAGTTCGTGAAGAAAACTGCAGACAACCTTCACAAGCATAGCCGCTTACTTCGTTCTTGCCCATACGCTGACAGTTTAGTCAATTAACCGCCCCTTATTTTTTTCTTAATAATTGAAAACTGCAATGTCGGGATTCGAACCCAAAATCTCCCAGTTGCAAGTAGACATAACCCCTCAGACATACCGCCTTAGACCACTCGGCCACTAGGACGGTTAGTTTATAAGTAAGTGTACCGTTTATTTTACTTACTCTACACGAGCAGATGTATAAACGTATGACTTGTGGTATGTATACCAAGACACTATACACATATACATATATATTAATACTCATCCGTATGCGTGTAATCTACAAGTAATTATATTTCAAATTTTGCCCCAATACCTAGAACAATGATTTGTTTTTTAAATATACGTATTTCGACTACAAAGTAGTCATCAACAGTATCAATTAGCTAATCGTAGCTATCTCTGGAATATGGGGCCAAAGATATGTTACTCGTTGCTAATTTCTATTCGAAATACGTATTTATAAAATGCAAATAATTGTTCTAGGAACTGGGGAAAAATTTAATATTTAATTTCAAAAAATCTAGAGTTCTCTTTGATTATCTTAATAATATTTTTACAAGTAATTACTTCAGTTGTTTGAGAAAATTTATAAATGTATATAATCCAGCCTGTGGTAATACTAAAATAATGGAAACGTTAGTTCGGATAAGTTTGTAAATATCTTCTTAAGCTGTTTAAGGTTTTTACCGACCCCTGAGAACCCATCTACTCATTGGACAACCATGTCATCAACTTCATTCCTCTATTTTGTCTTTTTAGATTCCTTTATCTCACTTTTTTTTACCTCATCGGTTTCCCTTCTACTTCTGTAGCTTTCCACTTCCTGTACATAAACATATTCACTTAGTCGAATAGAACAGATGTCTTCTAGTTCTGAAATATGGTTCCGGTACCTGAAACGGGTGTGCGGCTGTCCAGCGATGTCCATATAAAGGTGACATCTTTAGTTCTTGTTAGGTTATATAGCGATCCCGCCAATTTGAGAACCAGGATGGGGATGTTAACTTAGAGGAGCGAATTTCTTTCAGTGACGCTTGAATTTAGATTTTTCCATAGTTCTTTTGAACAGCTATCGCTAATATTTTTTGTTGTAGAATATTTAAAATTATTTTAAAAAAATATTATATTAATGCGTATTCATGCGTGCATACACATACATTTAAAATCCATTGTGCATTGAGAATTCGAGTTAATAGTAATATTAAGTATAGAGTAATAGTAATATTAAGTATAATATTAAGTAAGAGTATTGTTAATATTAAGAAATGTAATTTATGAAGTCATTTATTTAAAATTTGTTGTATGGTGTTTAAAAATTATCCATGGGTTAATGGAATATGACAGGATTATAAAGTACTTTTATCATTCATTTATCATTTGTAATTTTTTTCTAAATTATTTGTATGTCTTCCGATTGCTGCATGAATGCCATTCCAGAAAAGACCCATGTTCAAAAACGCTAGTAGTAGCTAGTATCATAAAAGAGGAGCCCGGCGACAATAATAACTATATTTTCATACTTCCTGAACTTTATTGAATGTATTACACGTGCCATATTATGTTCATAACTAGCTACCATCTAGTGGCAACTAGATGAATTGTTTACTTTCGTAGCGCTGTTAATTTTATCCCCGAATCATTCAATGTAGTCATAACCCGACTTCAAAAAGGAGGATGGTTCTCAATTCGTCTGTATTTTTTTTATTTTAATTTATTTTAATGTTTTTTTGTGTCACCTCCGTCATTTATGAACCGATTTTGAATATTTGTTTTTTGTTTTAAAGGATTTGGTTTCCCATTGGTCCCATTGTTACCAAATCGCATTCTCAATTTATATGTGATAACCGATTTCTGCGAAATTTTTTTTTTTGAAAGGGTATACTCATTCATAATGCAAAAATAAGAAAATTTTTTTAAAAACCAACTTCAAAAAAATTTTTAACAAAAAAAAGCCGACTCCAAAAAAAAAATTTTTACAAAAAAAAAACAAATTGCATGTAAAAAAAACTGAAAATCTGCTAAGAAAAAATGCACAAAAAGAATAAAAGAAAAGCGGATCAAAAAAATGTGTTATAAAAAAATGCACTAAAAATTAGTAGGTCTACCCATATTCAGACAAATAAAAAAATCAGTTATAGAACTACAAAGTCACTAAAAAGCGGGAAATAAAAAAAATTTCGACAAAATGGAAACCCGACATCAAAAATCAAATAATCTAAAACCAAAAATGCACTAAAAAGTAAAAAATAATTGCATATTCTTGTCTCAATTTTAGTTCACCTAAGCAAAAATTTTTAAATATATATGTACAATTATTGTTATTTTTGGAGGCGGTGTCCAAATTTTATTCGAATTTCTCTATGCTGACACCGACTCCAAAAATAACAATAATTGTACATATATATTTAAAATTTTTTGCTTGGGTGAACTAAAATTGACACAAGAATATGCAATAATTTTTTTACTTTTTCGTGCATTTTTGGTTTTAGAATATTTGATTTTTGAAGTCGAGTTTCCATTTTGTCAAAATTTTTTTTATTAATGTTTTTTTTTAGTTTCACTACCGTGCATTTGTTTGCTACAAACCTTATTTTTGTCAAGTCTTGCAATCTATTTTTCATCTACCGATTCTCATGAAACTTTGCACACGCGTTTAATTCCCAGGATAATACAATAATAGGATAACATCCCGTTAATCTAATGGCACAAATTATAAATTTTGATGCAGGTATCTTAAAAAATAATAATTTTAAAGAAAATTAAGTAAAAACATTTTTTAACTTAAACGTTTTTATAATACTATCGATGATATACTAAAAGCTAAAAATATTATTATGGATCATAAATCTGAGAGTTTGAACAGACTGAAATAAAACCGTGGGTTGCATACGAAACAATTTAATTATAAATCTAAAAGAAGGCAATCTGATCAATCTCTCATAGTTATAATCCACAATATTATTTTTAAGCTTTCAGTACATCACAATGGTTTGATAAAATCGTTTAACTTTAAAAATGTTTTTACTGAGTTTCTTTGTCGTTGCTAAAACTTTGGAGATATGTGAGATGTAAATGAGGGTTTGCGAAAGTGGATACTATTCAGGTAGGATCATATTTAGGTGTTCCGTAAATATCATAATGCACCTAGCACAGAATGTACCTATACATAACACTTATCTATAATACACATAGAAATTGTCTACTTAATTATTATTTAAGCATAAAATTGAGTGAGTAGGTACCCAGTTGCTTTGTGAACACTGTACATGTACCAGTGAACAACACTTGTCCAGGCTTCAACCAGAGTTTTGCGGGACGACGCAGAGTTGCACCACTTACGGTTGCTCGGACTTGCTTAATTCTTCAAAGACAACCTATTTTGTCAGCTTGGTTAATGATTTGGTGACAGTTAGCTACACTTCGACAATAAGGTCCATTGTGATGCCTAAGGATGTGAGGATGTGAGTGGAATGAAAGGAATTTTTGTGTATTCATCTGGAGTGAAGGAAACTGCAGAAAACCTTCTCAAGCATAGCCGGTTACTTCGTTCTTGTCCATACGCCGACAGTTTAGTCAATTAACCACCCCTTTTTTCGCCCCTAAAAATTGACAAATTGCCGATGTCGAGATTCTAAGCCATAACCTCTCAGTTTCCAAGTAGGTATACTGCGCCGACATAATGCCTTAGACCACTCGGTTACTTGGACTGGTATTCAGGAATTAACTAAAATTACAAATAAGCTCCATGTTTTCCAAAAACACTAAGATAATAAGAAATTAACTTTGTACCGTTTTAATTACTAAAGGTATGAATCAAAAACTATAAATGTTTTTAATTTTAATATTTTCCACTCTACTGTAAACCCTTCCGTAACTAGAGTTGGGTGTCAGCTGAAAATACACGTTTGAAGTTCCTAAATTTGTAAAAATTCGATATTAGGAAGGCAAGGAATACGGAAAACAGAAAAAACAGCACGGAGTATACAGGACAAAAAATATTTCGGAACCCCGACGTAGAGTGTGTGTAATATAGATGTATCTAGATAGATAGATTTTAGAGGCTACCCTGGACGGGTAACACCACTTCAATAAGGGTGTGAGGATGTGAGTGGAGTGGAAGGAATTTTTGTGTATAGATTAGGAGTTGTTTGGATATGCGACTACAGCCGACTATGGTAGGAACTATGCCGATATTCATCTGGAGTTCGTGAACACAAATGCAGAAAACCTTCTCAAATATAGCCAGTTACTTCGTTCTTATCCATACGCCGACAGTTTAGTCAATTAACCGCCCCTTATTTTTCTTTATAATTGACAAACTGTCAATGTCGGGATTCGAACTCATAGCCTCCCAGTATCCAAGTAGGCATACTGCGCAGACATAACGCCTTAGACCGCTCGGCCACTTGAACTGGTAGATGTATCTAAGTTTCTGAAACACTCTGTACGTACACGTACATATTATATTATTATTTATTGATGTATATATAATATAAATGGGATTATATCAACTACTACCCCGTTATTCATTTCACAAATAATATAACTTTAAAACACACTATTTTATATAAATAACATTCATCTATTTATTATATCATCAAGCAAATGATGATGGTTGGTGTATAATAATCATGAATTATAAAATTTATTCATGAGTATAGTCTCGTATATGTCGTCGCCTCATTGTGAAATCTGTCTTTTTACGACAATCCCGGACATTTCTTAAATCGTCGGCGTATGATGTAAACATGTAAAGTTACATGTAGTGCCTAGGCGCTTCTTGGAAAACTTTCTTATTTCAACGTATTGTGTAATAATTAAACATAATTTGTCGCAGTTTATATGATGAAGCTTCGTAAAATCCCCAAGGGTAAAAATATTGTATATTAGTAAAAAAATTAGAAATAAAAATTATACTTAAAACAACTCAATACTTTTATTAAAAAAAAAACACTCCAGTAAATATTCAAAATTTAAATATAAATAAATATTAAAAAAGTGAAAATAACAACTAACTGAGTTAATTGCTTAAACACCCGGTATTTGAAGTTCGCGAAGACAATAGAAAAGAGACAAAACCACTCAGCTAGCGAATTAGGATAAGTCAGGGAGAGGCGAGACGAAAATTATAATACTGTTTTTTGGATAAATATTCGAGAGACAAACGATAGTATTCACTTTCAATCTCTATTCATTTTTTATATCTCTCCAAATGTAGTAATCACAAAACTATCAATTGTTGATTGCAGGAAAATTTTGGAAGAGTCTAAAGCTCTTCTAATTTTTTGACTTCAAAGTTTTATTAAACCGACCAGTAATAATAATAATAATTTCTACCTAAGTACAAAAAATGTTTTTTTTTTTTTTAAGAAAATCTTCAATTGTGAAAACAAGACGAGATGAATCTAAATTAGTCTCGACGAGTTTAAATTGATAGTCAAATCTTTCAATTGAATAATAAACTTATTTAGAATAATTATTTAAATTTTTAAAACAATTATTAAATTATCCATATCATCACATACAATATTTAGTTTTAATAAAAGATTTCTCCATAGGTCTGAAAAATACGATTACATGCTTGGGTATGACATGTAGGCGATCTCATATTCATGTCGGTTCGTTCAAATTAATTTAAGGAAATGGCAGATTAAGCCCGACCAGGTTCTATAGTTTCGGAGAAACGAAATGGCATTGTCAATTTCTTACTCAAGTTTTAACTATCCAATTTTCGTCTGGTCCTTTCTAATTATTTGAAGGGTTTTTTTCTCATCTTTTAATACATATAATTTAAATACACCTTCATTCATTTATACAAACAATGTATTCGTATTGTTCTATAAAATATAATTTCAATAAAAAAATGTTTAACCCGGATCCTCACAAAAATTTTGATCCGGTGCGTTTCTCAAAAAGTTTGGTGACCCCTAACTTAATTATACGAACTAAATTTAATAGAAGGTTCTTATTGAAAAATTAACTCTTTTAGTCTGTAATAGTGATTAAGTATGCAGTTGATAAACCAGCATGCTTATAGGACACAGAAAAGAATCTGTCACTGAAAAGAACGGAGACCTGTGTCGGAACGGAGACGTCACTGCCAGAAAAGCGGAAAGAAAAAAATTATCTGTTCAAATTTAGTTTTTTATTATTGTCAAAAAATACAACCATAAACAAATCAAAATCGTAATCAGCTTGTTTGTAAAATTGAAATTAAAAAAATGGCTTTTGCTTTCAATTTTTATTTGATACATTGAATTTAATGATGCACACAATTGAGCTAATTATGACATCTGTCAAATGTTGAATATACGTTTTCAAATTCTATCTATAAATGTCAATTTACTAGTTTTTTTCAAATTTTCATAATGATAAAATAAAATGAGCTATGTGTGCTTAAGCAAACATTAAATTTATTACAAATAATACATTAATTTTTCATAAAAATAAATAAAAAGATACTGCATATTTGACCAGAACCAAAGATAGAGAAGCTTATAATAATATTATTTGTAACTATAAATGTATAAATTGTACAATAAACTTACAAATAATGGAAAATATTAAAAGGAATATAAAATATTTAAAAAAATATAAGTGTTAACAATTTAAAACTTTTTGTTAGATGCCACCGTTTACTCAGTTGATGAAGCCCTCACCTGAAGAATTGATTTTGGTCGGAGCTTTTGTATTTTTGACGTTATATTTTTTGTTTGTTTATTTATTTATTTTTCCTGTGGATGAGCTGTGTCATAGTCTATAAGTAGTCATATTTTAAATTATGTGGCCCTACTGCCAAAGTTAGATATTGAATTCAATTTATTACTTGTATACTGACGCATGGCGCCCTATTGTTTAATGAAAGTGCGATTTTATATTATTTTATTTAAGATTTTAATATTTATTTATTTTATATCAGGACGCACAACCATGAAATCCTACGGCTTTATGGGAGTGAGATTTAATTTAATTTAATTTAATTTAAAATTTTATTGTTTTATAATGTTATTACTGGACGCGTGGCCATGAAACTTAAGGCTTTTTTAACTGATATTTCTTATTTATTTATTTAATTATTTCATACTTATTGATTGTTATTTGTCGCGGTATCCTGGCTCTCTTTTTACTTCAAAGGAGCGCTGTCCGAACCTGCAATGATTCCGATACTCGACAAAAACAAAAAGAAATATATTAGTAAAAGATTTTACTAAATATTTTGTAATGAAATGACACGCACGTTTTTTTGTTAAAGAAAAGAGAAAAAAAAATTAAATTAAACACAAGTTTTTACGAAACAAAAAAAAAACTGATTTTATTGCTTTAAAAAAAAATTATTATCCAATTTCTTTTTCAACAATTATTTTAATTTTTTTTCACACAATATCAAACTTTGAATTACTTGATCAAATTACTTGTACAAATTCCAACTTTAACTTGATCTGGATTGAACAACAATTATATACTATGAACTAATCAGACAATAGCCGAATTTCAACTTTGATACTAACAGACAATAGTCGATATTAAACTTTGATACTAACAAACAATAGTCGATATTAAACTTTGATACTAACAGACAATAGTCGATATAAAACTGATTTGAATCAACACTGGTCACCGGTTTATATACCCGCCATGGGTCGTTCTAGAATATGATTTTTTTTTTTGAATAAATATTTTTTTGACTATATATTTTCGCATGGAGGCTTCTAAAATATTTTAGTATATCAACAACCATGGACGTAGTCGGAGTGTTCAGATTATATATAAAATTAATTATAAATTATGATACCTCTCCTTAGGTTTGACCGATAGTCATACTCCGCTTGGTTGATATTAAACCAGCGACTTAATGAACACGGCCAGTGTGAATTCAAAATCTATACACAAATTTTATGATACATTCATAACTGTAAGCTAGCTTACTTCTGTTTACTTGTTTTACAAAAATTATCTTGTTTTTACAAAATTATTTATTTGTGATCTATTTATGTTATTTATTAAAAATATTCAATTTGTATGACTTTTGATTAAAATTAAATTATATGTAATAATTTTTTTTCAATTTTTGATTTTTTTATAAATAGAAAAACTTTAAATCAAAAGCATCTATTAATCTTATTATCATTTTTCGACTTAAAAAAAAACTTAGTTTAAGAAAACAAATAAATCGAGCTATATTATTTTCTTTTTGTACTTCTTTCAAAAAAAAAAAACTCCTTCTTTTAGCAAGGAGAAAAATATTGTTCTGTTAAATATTTTCGGTAATATTTTACTTAATATTTTTCTATTTCATAATTAAATGTGTGTTGGATCAAAAAAAATTATTCTCAATAATTTTCATTACAACATATTAAATAACCCTTAAAGCCTCATCTACGCCTGCGATGCGTACACGTATTCAAATATTCACTATCTCTTGCTAACGGGTAATGTTAGCGCCTCGTGCTGTTTGCCTGTTTAGCCAACTTAATGGCCGGCGGAAGCTTGCCAATTGTGCCTGTGTCGCTAAAAGGGCCTACAAACGAGGAACATTGTGCAGCAACATTGAACTCCGCCTACAATATATTTTCTGTACAGACGTGCAACCAAAATTACGGAACATAAAATTATTATTTTATGACGCTATTCATAAAAATTCAATCATTTCTTATCTTGTCTCTATCTCATTTAATTTGTATAGTTTATTTATATGTGTGTATCTCTAGTAAAACTAGTGTTGGATAATATCTATACAAATAATAAAATATATAATGTAAATTGTAAATTGTAACCAATCTAGGTAATAAAACATAATAAAATATTAGGAAAGCTTAAAATTTTAGATAATATGACCAATTTGTACAAGAATATCAAATAATTTTGATTTTTACAGCAACCGTTCAAGGACAGGTTTTTTGTTGCTGCAAGCACTATACTCATTTGCAACATACTAGGTTGCTGCACAATGATCCCTGCCCGGATGTCCTTTAAGGTAAGGCCCACCACTTTTGACTCATTGAGGTATAGCACGCCTGCCAAATCCAATATAACAGGGCTTAAGGCCAATATAACATCCATAAATTATTACACCTAAATGTTTCAGTTGATATATGAGAAGTTAATTTTTTTAGTTTGAATATAAACATACTTTTTATGTTGTTGTATAAATGGCTGTGATTGTAGTTTTCATTGATAAAACTGTGTTTTATTATAAGTTTATATCCCAAACTTAAATATCCTTCGAAAAAGACGTATGTTAAGGCTTTGCGTACCTTTGAAATAGATTAGGCTTCTAGGGTTAAAAGGGTCAATTAACCTGATTATGGTTTTGTTTGGTTTTCAATAATTGTAAGGAATACACCAGGATATTACTTCAGCCACATGTGACGAAGTTAAGGTTGTTGTGAAGAAAATTCAATTGAATGACAGGTTCTTCAATATTTGATAGCTTATTATTTCAACAATAAAGAATATCCTGTCAAAATTTGAAGTTTATCCTGTTTTTAGTTTTTGAGTAAAAAAATGTAAAAGCATAGGTTATTTCATCATTTTTATATAGGTTAAATGGACTCTTCGGTAAAAACATGAATACAAAAATCTATATCTCGACAACCAGATATGCCAGTGTTATGAAAAACTGTCAAAAAATAATTATCAAAGTCTTATAAATACCTGGACCAAATTTCAAATTAATCCTGTTTTTGGTTTCTGAGATAATTATATTTGTAGATCGAAAAATGTTCTAAATCTAGTTTTATTTTTAGTTTTATTTATTTTTATCTAGTTTTATTTTTAGTTATATTTATTTTTATCTAGTTTTATTTAGTTTTATCTAGTTTTATCACCATGCAAATTTTTTGAAATGCATAAAAACATATTTTTAATTATTAAAATTCTTCGGAAAAATGAAACTTCGGATTTAAGTTTTAAGCAATTTCTTTTTTTAACCCGACTGCAAAAAAGGAGGATGGTTCTCAATTCGTCTGTATTTTTTTTTATTTATTTTTTTTTTTTTATGTTTGTTACCTCAGAACTCCGTCATTTATGAACCGATTTTGAATTTTTTTTTTTGTTTTAAAGGGTTTGATTCCCGATTGGTCCCATTGTCACCAAATCGCATTCTGATGAGGGGATCTCCGGGAAATTGAGGAAAATCTTCATTTTATATGTGATAATCGATTTCTGCGAAATTTTTTTTTTTTTTGAAAGAGTATACTCATTCATAATGGGAAAATAAAAAATTTTTTTTAAAAACCGACTTCAAAAAAATTTTTTACAAAAAAAAAAACCGACCCCAAAAAAAAAAATTTTTACAAAAAAAAAACAAAATGCTTGTAAAAAAAACTGAAAATCTGTTATAAAAAAATGCACTAAAAATTACAAAAAAAAAAAAAAACGGGTAAAAAAAATATGTTATAAAAAAATTCACTAAAAATTAGTTGGTCGTTTAGTAGGTCTACCCATATTTAGACAAATAAAATCAGTTATAGAACTTCAAAGTCACTAAAAAGCGAGAAATAAAACTTATTTTGACAAAATGGAAACCCGACTTAACAAAAGAAGCACTAAAAAGTAAAAAAATAATTGCATAGTCTTGTGCCAATTTTAGTTCACCAAAGCAAAAATTTTTAAATATATATGTACAATTATTGTTATTTTTGGAGGCGGTGTCAACATAGATAAATTCACATAACTTTTGGACACCGCCTCCAAAAATAACAATAATTGTACATATATATTTAAAAATTTTTGCTTTGGTGAACTAAAATTGGCACAAGAATATGCAATTATTTTTTTACTTTTTAGTGCTTCTTTTGTTAAGTCGGGTTTCCATTTTGTCAAAATAAGTTTTATTTACAAATATATATTTTTTTTACAAAAATTAAATTATTCGAAACGATTTAATTGCAAAATTTTTACTTATTTATAGTTGGCAATGGATGTGATATCAATGCATTTAGTATAGAACAAACTCACCACCCCTAATTTCCCTTTCCAGTTTCACAACAACCTTAAGTAGAAAAATGTAGAGAAAATAAACGAATAAAACATATCATATTATCATATCATTAAATTAGTAAATTGTATTCGCTTTGGCAAAGAACATAATTTTACACCGTCGTGATATCCAAGTACAAAACAAAATTTATATTTCGTCGTCGCTTGCCAAATGCTTTTAGTGACTGCTCATATAACGTTTGTAAAATTTTAAGTCAATATTGTGTTGTATGTCTTCAACAAGGTCATATTTAAATAATTAAAGTTAAATTCACAACTATCTGAATTCATTACTCTGTATATACTAATCACTGACCTATTATCAGAGCATAAACTGTTTATTTTACTTCTACATATGTACAGATGCTTATAAATATGACTTGTAGTGTATTATCAAATTTATGCGTAGGTACGTGTTTTACTCAAACACATGCTTTTTTAATATACAGTAATTGCAAATGTATGATTAAAGCTGTAAAAGTTTTAAAGAGACCCTACCCCCCCTCCCCACTAACAGAAGAAGGCATGGATTGATCTTGCCCTTTAGAACTTGAAGTCACCTTTTAGCTCTAGAACACACAAACAAAATTTCAGCTTGCTATCTCTTTTCATTGTCTCGTGTTGACAGTTAAACAGACAGGCCGACAAATGCATATGCGGAAATAGACTAATATTCGTGGACTAATTACAGATACAATTCAGACGAAATTCAACGAAACCGTTCAACTGGCTTACCATTGCAAACATTGCAGGAGCATGTTGTTCTACGTCTGTAACAGGTATAAAACTGTCATAATAAAAGTACCAGAAGTTAGATTATCTCTTTTTATACCCGATATTCATAATGTATAAAAGGGTATTATAAGTTTAGTGCCGACTTGGTAACAGTTACAAAAATAATTATTGCAGAAAAAAATTTTTGTATAGGAGTTCATAAAATGACCTAATAAGTTCATTTCGGCATGTCCGTCTACCCTGAAATTTTGTATGTGTATTTAAGAGCTAGAAAGTAATTCAGTTAGTTGTTATTTTCACTTTTTGAATAACACCGGTAATTTGCTTATTTAACTGTTAAAAGAAAAACTATTAAAAGAAAGTACCAAAAACCGTAAACTACCACATTTCCAAGCTGATTTATTGGAAAACAATATTAATTAAATAGAGTTTTTTTTAATTTTTATATAATATTTAAAACTATAAGTAAAGATTTATCCTTCCTATAAAAAATATATAATATTTAAAAGAAAAAAAGAAATATTTTTATGTAATACCATTCATTTAATTTTTTCCCATTATCCATGAGCAGACAAGCTGTTTTTTTTTTTTTAATCTCAATTGTGAATGTAATCGTTCAAAGTGACAATTCTCATTGAATATTTTTCTTTTATATGCATTTACAATAAAAAACTAATGAAAAAAAGAGTATATTGCACATACAATTTACATGAACAATGGCGTCTCGTTGATAAACTAATATACTTACTTTTTTAATTACTTATTATTTAATTAAAGAGCGAGTTTTTAATAAACATAGTTATATCCAACAATTTTTTTAAAAATATAATTACGTGCATATTCATGAGTACAACAAACAATACGTGGATCTATAATTCTATGTTAGTAATATTTCGTATACAGATTGGATTAAAAATTATTTATTATCCAAATTATTTGTGGTTTCGAGTCATTCCATATGAAATCATCAAATCGGCATAGCTGGTATATTTTAGATTTTGCTTAAACTTTGTGGAAATGTTCTTTAGTGTCCCAAAGACGAAAACCTAACATGATTTAGTTTTTGCACGCGTCACTTCCGGTCCACACAAAATAAAGCGATTAAAAAGTATTTTTGGGGTTATGGTTTTAGGTGTAAAAATTTTTCTATTCGAGATATCTACTTGACTCTGGTGGCAACATGAAGCAAATAGATAGTAGTTTCTGGCAAAAAACTAAAAATTTACATAACTCATATTCATAAACAAAGAATGGTATTGAAAATACGTATATTTTAATGAGTTTCAACTTACTACGGTATAGACTAGTAAAGAAGTGCCTTTTTTCGAATTCCGTTTCGCCTTCTCAGAAAATTATGAATCACGATGTCATTTGATTCGAAATTGCATCTAGAAAGATTTTGAAAAAGTTGAAGAATGAAGTCCGAAAGTTTTTGAAAAATGGAAATTCGAAATTTTTTAAATTTTCCAAAGGGCATGTTTTTTAAATCCTTCAAACAATTGTTCCCAGAAGTAAAAAAATTCTAGACTTTTATTTTAAAAATTATCCGAAGTCCTTCGTGGTAATGTCAAAAATTTTGGCAAATTTTATTCCGAAAACTTGTGAACTTAGTTTGAAGACGAATTGGTACATTTAAAAGTACATTGCACGCAGGTAATTTTGCTCAACGGCAATACTTAAGTTTTTGTGAGAAAATAATGTTCAAACGTCCAAATTGTTTATCAAGCACTTGGTTGTATTGCGAAGACGACCTCCATTGTCGAGAGACCTGGTATACGAAGAAAAAAACTTATCTTCATTCAAAGATATCGAAACGCCCAATAGCAGCTTTGGCTTTACTCGCTAATGAATCGTCCTTATGCGTGGAACTTCACTATAGATTTCGTAACAATAAGGTTCGGTGCAAATTACAGTGAACGAATGAATTTTCTATTATGGCTAAAAATTCTATTTCTTTTATTTTATAATATTTATGTATATTTAATCCAATAAATGATTGGACAATCCGGACTCATTGGGCATGATTTAATGAGAATTTAGAAAAACACATTCAATTTTAGGTGGAGGCGCAAAAAAATGATCAACCTATTGCGACAAACACACTAATTTCGGCCCTGAATATAGTTATCATTTGTGTGTACCGTTCAAATGTAGAATGAAATGAATAAATGAAGTCACCTGACGAAACATTATCATACGACTAATAATCGCCTAAATGTCACATTGAATCACGTAAACCACTTTATTCTCGACATTGAATCATGTCGTGTCGTGTGTATTTCATAACGTGTTTTCTGCCCCATGTTTGTAAATTTTTTTTGTAGCACTAAAACAATTTAATTGTACGATAAAATTTTGAAGCGCTAAAAGAATTTGATCGTACAAAATTTTACCGTAAGATTAATATCGATGAGCGGGAGAAGTTTTGATACTCGACATAAAATTCTGAAATAACGATATTATTTTCATGATGTACGTCAAGTTGATTATTATCTCAATCAAACTCATATTTTATCAATTCCAACCAGAAAATAGCATGTTGTTTCTGCAGCTATAGTACATTCGAAAATAATAAATTATATGAGAAAGAAAATTTCTAAATAACACACATATTTTTAAACAAAATATTTCAAAGAAAGAAAATATTTCACATTACGTTATAATAGGAATATAGTGGGTATATGGAAAAAAAGGAAAAATCTTCTATGACAATTGAAATGATATAAATTTTCCGAGTGACTGTCTCTTGTTACATTTTATGTTTCATTATGAGAAGAGGGTGCTTGCTCATCATCATAGCACCAGTTTCTATTATTGCTCTCTTGTAAAGATCATGGTATCTTTCATATTATATATTATTTTATATTTCACAATAATAATTTATAAATTTTTTTTTGTATATTTCCGCCTTTCAAATTAATACATTATATTTAATTATACCATTTGACTTGAGTTCAATTAAAATTACACTATGTTATATTTTATACTTTTATAGTTGATATGTATTTATTGTTGTCTGCTAAGATTAGAGT
This sequence comes from Nineta flava, assembly GCA_963920215.1. Lineage (NCBI taxonomy): Eukaryota > Metazoa > Arthropoda > Insecta > Neuroptera > Chrysopidae > Nineta > Nineta flava. The sequence continues at coordinate 33,083,043 of OY986043.1, forward strand.
ATTCATATTTATCTATAGATTTAGCTATACGTGAATTTTCATTCTGCGCGATGAGACACTGTAATATAATTGTGTTTTCTGGTGTTTTTTCATCGTAAAACTATAAAGTGTAGATTGTCGTAACATTATTTTAGTTTTTGACCGTAGTTTTCGTAATCGAAAACACATCCTTCCTCAGAAAGTACATAATGATGACACAAATGTACAAACTTTAACAAAATGGTAAGCATACGTTATAAAATTACATAATAAAAATATTGTATGATATAAATGGAAACAAAGAAGATAATCCGGCTAAAATCTATTAAATTTTTTTAAAAACCTAGCCAAAATAAAATATAGAATTGTATATTGTTCTCGCTACGATGACGCGAACCGCAGATATAACAGAAAAACGCGAACAAATCCGCGGATATACTAGTATCCAGATAGTAATACAAAATAAAGGTTATACAAGTAATAATTACCACTGGTTATAAAAAGCAAAATAAAAGTTGAACAAATAAATTGATGCATCGAAAATTATACACAATAAATTAATTATATTTTGTAAAGTAAAAAAAAAAAGAAGTATAAACCGGAGTTGGGTGGTTTATATGTTCGCAATTTATATAGATTATACTATGCCAAAAATTAGGTATTAGGCTATTGATTATGCCATATTGAAAAGAACTAAGACGTTCACGGGTTTTTATTGCGGGAATCGGTCAATGGGTCATTTAAGAAGAAAAACCCGTGAAGTGCTATTAATTAGAGTGTGCAAATTGGAGATAGGGGTGAAAATGCACCTTTTTCAGTCTTATTAATATATCTCGCAAACGAAGCAAAATTTCAATATATTTAATATGAAACTATTTGTACAGAATTAAATTTCCCATCAAAATAGAATTTTTAAAACATTTTTTTATGCCAAAAATGTTGAAACAAAAAAAAAAAAAAAGCCAAAATTTCGATTATTTTTGTTTTTTCGTTTTTTTGCCTATTACTTTTTTGGGGTCAGAGATAGGTATAGGCATTGCTTTATAGAGACAAAAGTAGACAAAATTTTCTTTAAAATACTGGGTTCCACAAATTTTTATGGTTAAAAATTGACCGAAATATGGCCACTCGAATATATCTTTTCTTTTTATTTTAATTTCTCTTATACAGATAATGGTGGATACTTCCTGCCTAAAATCGTATGGAACGCTAACGAGACATTTGCAGAAATAAGTACAAAATTTACTAATTATTTGCAAACTCTGTGTGCGGATAGTTCGTGGTAATCCTTTATAAGCTTTGTCTGTTTGTCTGAGTTTTCCACGTCTTTTAATTTTGTTGTGCATCTAATCATTTGATATTTTGAGAAGTATTGTTTGTTTGCTTTATCTAGAATTGAGAATGTCTTTCTTTTCTGTCATTCATTCTTTGTATAATTTAACTATGTTGGACTCATTGAGTATAAATAATTCTACTGTCGTTCGTTTTCTAGTCTTGAATAGATATTAGTGGGATACTTTATTTGTCATAGTGGTGTGAATGGTGAATTGGTTGTTAAATTCATTAAGTGCACGTTCCGATATTCGTATTCCTTCTGTTATGTTACTTTCAGCTGAGTATTGAGATGATACTGCAACATCCAATGATTCATTTTCGATATTATTGATTATTACTCGAGAGAGTGCATTGTCATTCGAGTTTTGTTTACTGGGTTTATATCGATATCGATATAAACGCCATCTTATGAGCTTAGAATTCGGTTTCTTTAAAGACAAAACCCATTTGAGTGGTTTATGATCTGTGAGGATATTGAACTTTCTTCCAAACAGATAAAGTCTAAATTGTTTTCAAGCCCATACTATTGCAAGGAGTTCCTTCTCAATGGTACTGTAGTTGCACTATGATCTATTAAATGTCCCAGAAGCACAGCTCATGGGTCGATCCCGTCCGACTACACCTTGTGACAATACGGTACCAATAGCATAGTTACTTGCGGTCGTTGTGAGAACAAAAGGTTTTTCGAAATCTGGATACTGAAAAATGGGATCTCTAGTCAAGAGCGTTCTACAATAGTTCAAACAATCTACGTATTTGGTGTCTTGAATATCGATTACTATTCGATTTCCCTGTGAAAGAATTCACATTGATCCAACTTTTTCTTAAAGTTGTACTGACGGAGTTTGTCGAATACCTTCTTCAATTTCTCGATGTGTTCTTGTAACGAAGATGAAAAAACAATTATATCGTCCATGTACACTAGTACGTTGTGTCCAAAGTATTCCCGTAACATATTGTACATAACTCTTTGGAATGTAGGTGATGCATTTTTGAGCCCGAATGTCATTCGAGTAAACTCGTAAAGTCCGTTATCTATTGAGAATGCGATCTTTGTGATGTCTCTTTTATCTATATATATATATATATATATATATATATATATATATATATATATATATATATATATATATATATATATATTTATATATATATATATAACGCTCTTATATATATATAACGCTCTTATATATATATAACGCTCTTATATATATATAACGTTACTTACGCGAATTACTTATGCAGCGTCGACTAATGCTTCCCGTTACTGGACTAACGCTTCGCGAAGTCTTATTTTAACATTTGACGTCATAAAAAATCGCGTTGACCAACGCTTGCCGACTTATGGTTCCCTTTGGATGATTAATTAACACTTCGCGTCACCTTATTAACGCTTAGCGTCAAAAAAGGATAATGTTGAATAACTAACGCTGCCAAATCAACGCTTTGCGTTGGGTAATACCCTCTTCGCGTTGACAACGCTTACGGTACGCTTTGTGTTTACCAACGCTTTCACTCACTTACGCTTCGCTTTATCTTAACGTTTCGTGTTGACACAATTATTCTTTACGTTATCTTCATGCTTCGCGTTAACTAACGCTTCCGGTATACTACACCTTCGCCTTTACTAAATAACTAACGCTTTCAAACCAACGCTTCGCGTTGAATGATCACCGCTTCGCGTACCCTAACGCTTCCTATTGACTAATGCTTCTCATTGAACAACGCTTCGCATTGGTTGACTTCCGATCCACTAGCGTTTCGCTTTGCGTTTACCAACGCTTCGCGTTCACTTGCTTCCGCTTCGCGTAAAATTCTTCTTCGCGTTAACAAGTGCTACGTGTTGACTGACTCACTCACTTACGCTTCGCTTTGTCTTAACGGTTCGTGTTGACTCAATTAAACTTTGCGTTTTCTTACCGCTTCCGGTTTATAAACGCTTCGCGTTTACTAATCAACACTTCGCGTCACATAGCGGTTCCCATTGACTAACGCTTCTCACTGACCAACACTGCGCGCTAGCTGACTTACTTTTCGTTTTAGCTCTGCGTATACCAACCCTTGCTTCCGGTCCACGTTAACTTCCCTTCGCGTGAACTAGTGCTTCGTGTTAACTAGTACTGACGCTTTGCATGAAATCATGCTTCGTGTTGAATCACAAACGCTTCGCTTTTAATAATTATCGCTTTGCGTTCAGTCACATATGATTCGCTTTATCTCAACTTTTCGTGTTGACTCAATTACACTTTGCGTTATCTCATCGCTTCGCGTTATCTAACGCTTATTAAATAACTAACGCTTTCAAACTAATGCTTCGCGTTGACTCATCACCACTTAGCGTCACATATTTGCGTTATCTCATCGCTTCCCATTGACTAACGCTTCTCATTGACCAACGCTTCGCGTTGGCTGATTTACAGTTCGCTTAAGCTTCCGTTTGGCGTTGGTAAACGCTTTGCGTTGGCTAACGATTCGCGTGAAATCACTCTGCGTTGAATCACTGACGTTTCGTGTTGACTCAATTACACTTTGCGTTATCTTAACGCTTCGCGTTAACTAACGCTTCCGGTTTGCCATCGCTTCGCGTTTATTTAATAGTTTATTTAATTTACGCTTTCAAACCAACGCTTCGGGTTGATTAATCGCCGCTTCGCGTCCGCTATCGCTTCCTATTGACTAATGCTTCTCACTGAACAACGCTTCGCATTGACTGACTTACGATTCGCTTTAGCTTAAGTTTCGCTTTGCGTTAACCAACGCTTCCCGTTGACTTGCTTTCGCTTCGCGTAAAATTTCTCTTCGCGTTAACTAGTGCTTCGTGTTGACTGACGCTTCAAGTGAAATCACGCTTTGTCTTAACGTTTTGTATTGACTCAATTACACTTTGCGTTATCTTAACGCTTCCG